>VXAD01007707.1:241828-279933 GCA_013399195.1 Dicrurus megarhynchus | reverse complement strand
AAAAAAAAAAAAAGCAAAGCAGTCGAATTCATATTCAAGCAGAGTGCAGGAAATCTGTGAGGAACAAATACATGGAACTCTCATCCCTGGAACCCGAATTCTGCTGTGGTGGCTCGTGAGATAGTGTTGCAAATGCTGCTTGCTGTGTTCTTTTTAAGTGATTTAGGACAGAAAATCTACAGGGCCAGGTCTCCCTCTGCAGAATACACAGAATCTCAGCTTTTATCTTCACATGTGCACAAGCGAAAACCAAAAGTGAGGCTGGATTGTTCCTTCTTTGGCTGTATCTTGTGGTTTGTGCTCACCTGGTCAGGTCATCGTGCATCCTCAAAGGTGGAAAATAGTGTGGGAGTTACACAGATTGTCCGGACAGAGACTTTGAGAGCCAAAAATGGGAATGGAAATGTTCCTTTTCACCTGCAGAAATGTTTCCATACCTGCAGGACAATGTCCGGGGCAGTGCCTGGATAAAACAAAGCAGTGAAGGCGAGTGCTGGGTGGGGAAAGCCCCTGGCTGTGCTCACACATCCTGGAACGCTGCCAGGAATGTGAAAACCCCAAATTCCTGAAGTGGAGAGTTATGGAGCGAGTTCTTCCAAAAAAAAAAAAAACCCAAAAGAATTGTCTGTATCAGTTTGAATCAGGTGCTTCTTGTGCATCAGTCAAAGCAGGTATTTCACCTTTTATTTTCGGATGTTTTGAGGTTTCAACAGCTCGGACTTTCAGAGTGAATTAAACCTTTAGTACTTCCACCAAGCAGTAGATTCTGCACACTCTGTAAAGTTCTCTTTACGCTTCCCCCATCCCAGGAGGCTCAGGGTGTCGAGGAAGACAAGACCCAAGTTTATGAGAATGTTCAAGTGCTGCTATGTTATTCCCACAAGGCAGCAGCTTCCTCGATGGCACACTGAGATTATTTGGTGAGCCCGGATCTCTTAACTCCGCTCACATCAGTGATTATTTACTTTGAGCTGGCAGTTACAAAAATGCTTTACTTCATTAAACCCTCTTCAGTGGCTTAAATACATTTTGTTTCCAGCAGCTGGGTACATTATGGACATTGCTTTGTCTATGATCTATTGGTGGTAGTTTGGAAGATGTAAACATTTGTGCTATTTGGCAAGATGGCTGTGGAGCCATCTTATAACCTCAATGTTCCTCTTGGCACGAGATTAAAAACTCCTTGTAATCAATGCTCGGGGCTGGATCTCCCAAGATTTTGCTCAGAACTTGCTTGGAGTGTTGGGTAACAATACAGGCTGTGTGTGCTCTTCAAAACCTTTCACGAAAAGAAAAAGTCCTTTTTTTTTTAATCTTCTGGCGCGGTTCTGAAGAAGCTCCAAATGTAGAGCCTAGTTTAATTCCAACACCAAATAAATAGAGTTGCTAAGGATAATCATGGAATTTTTTTTAAAATCTCTTGGCCATTTTGGCACACTTCAGGAAAACCTTGTGCAGAGATTCCAGAATTAGCTTCCAGGACAGTGAGTGATACAGAGGAGCTGTTGAGGTGCCCCTGGGAACAGCTGAGGAAGATTCATCTGTAGTTAGTGTTTCCCTGGTGCTGTTTTGGAAGAGGAAAGCAGCAGGTTTGAGTTTCTGAGGGGGATGTGTCCCACCTCATCTCTCAGGAACACATTGCCTGGAATGGGGTGGAAGAGATGCAGTGTAAGGAATCCTAATAAGCTAAAATCTCCACATTCCCTCATCTCAGGAGTTCTCAAGAGGCTCAGTGCATCCTTCACTTCTAATCAGGGGGTTCCAGTCACCCAGAAAACCCAAGGAAAAAAAAAAAACAAAACCTTATTTCCATTTGGACTCCCTGAATTCCTGTCTCAAGAAAATGCCTTGAAATTGCCACCCACTCTCTGTCTGTCTGATTAAATAAAATATTGACCTCTTCCAAGCACAATATTATCATTCCAAGCATAATATTATCCAGTCCTGTCTGAGATTGTTTCTACAGCTCTTAAAAGGGAGCTCACCTGGCAGCCCTATCAATGCAGATAAAACAGCTCTGTGTGCCTTCCCAATAAAAAGCTGATTGTGTCTGAAGCTGGGCCCCGGAATAATTCCCGGTTAACTTTTCTTTCTAGAGAGCATCATTTGTTCAATATCACCTCTGCATAAAGAAAGGCAAAGTGCTCTTCTGTCCCTCTCTTGTTCCCTTTTCTTGCTCAGAGTGCTACTACAGGGAGTTCCTCTCCGAGTTCACTTTCCACGTCAGAGTAAGTCCTGGCTCCATCTCTGAGCAGCTTCAGGACAAGGGGCAGAGAGTGGCACACACAACAGCCACTCTCTTTGAAGAGACAGGAACTTACCATGCAGGAATGGATATCTGGGGTGGTGAGAATCTTGAAATGTCCTTTAGGGTAATTCCTGTTTTCCTTCCTTTTCTCTTCCCCAGAAAAATTTCCACCTATTTGTGCTGTCATTCCTTCAGCTCCTGCTTTATCTGGCCTGCAAGTCGCAGGTTAAATGGAATTCTTAAAATTTGGGGAAGCCTCGTTGGGGTGTTTTGGGACTTTTTGCTGCATGAAATGTTTTAATTTTGGGGTTTTTTTATCCCTCCAAAATTCCATCTAGCTGTCCATATAGCTATTCCATAAAGCTGTTCCCCGTGGTTAACATGGAAAAGAAACACCCAGGTACAGGCAATTCCCCTCCTGCTCAGAGCCCAGGCTCTTCAGATGTGCAGTTTTTAGGGTTTTTTGCTAAATTAAATGAGAGTTAAGTGATGTAAAGTTCCCTCAAGGCCCCTGTGAGAGGCTTCTGTGGTGGCTGCACTGGTCACTGCCTTCCCTTCCTTTCAGGAAAGCTCATCCTTGTGAAGGAGCCTGGAATATCTGCACCTTTCCCCAAAACAAACGGCACTCGAGCTCCTCCACGGCAGCCTTGTGTTTCTCTTCCAGCTCCCGGCTTTAATGGGCCATTTTTCTTCCTGCCTCACCCTGCCTGGCGATGACCTTGTCATGTTAAAGTGACAGTGAGGTTATCCTGCTGATGGGTATCAAGCTGACATTTCCCATCCTTTCTGTCGGGGTGCCAGGCAGGGATGCATTCCCGGCCAGCCCGGCCTCCCCTGGGCCACACCAGCTCTCAGCCAGGCCCTTGCACTCCTGCCTCTCCCAGCTCGGGCAGAGAAGCCAGGCTGCCAAATGAGACAGTGCATTTCCCACTCCAGACTCTGGGAATTGCTGGGAATGCTGCACGTTGGCTTGGTTCCCCTCCAAGTGTGATTAATGACCCCGAGCGCCGCGTCCCAGCGCAGGTGTTTCGCACCGGTGCTCGGCCGGGGTTACACCGGGGGCTGTTACTGGGCTGGAACTGGGGAGCAGCTCTAGAGCTGCTGGTTCCTGGGGGTTAGCAAATTCTGTGTGGAAATTTAGAGATTTGCAAGCTGGTTTTTATGTTTGTGTTTGGGATTTGACATGTGGGGCACTGGAACACTCTGAGTGAGCTCGGGGAAGTTCTGCAATGCTGGGGCAGAGGCAGGACTTGGCTTCTGAACCAAGATACTCCTGATTGACCCTTTGGATGTGGTAAAACAATTCATAATTCTTATCAGCCTTTGTAGGCTGTGAGGAAGAGAATGAAATGAGGTCACTTTTCTCTGTTCTTTCTCAAAATTTAGCTGCCTAATGATTACATTTAAGTAGGGATGGAGGCTGTCGTTCAGCACAGGGTGGTGGGAGAAGCCAGAGCTAGCTGCTCTGTGTCTTGAGGCCTGAAGAAGAAAATATTTTCCCTTGGGACATCTAATCCCAGTCTTTCTCCTTGGCACCTGTTTGCCAAGAGGGATGGGAGTGCTGATGTTTCCTCCTCCCCTGATATTGGTGCCAATCAATGCATCAATGGCAAGACCTTGTCTGTGATCAAAGGGATTTTGTAAGAAAAGAGCAATAATGTTGATGTTGCCACAAAGGGTTGATGGTGCTGAAGCTCTGCCTCTCTGAAGGGAGAAGGGAGTTTCTGGAAAGGACATTCCAGCAGAACTGGAATTGAGAGTCCCCACGGAGACATGAAGAATGAGACCTTGGGTGAACTTGGTCTTTTCCAACCAAAATGATTCTGTGATGAGCAGAACCTCACCCAAATGGAGGCATCAGTGACTGGGGGTCAAATCATGAATGATCCCAGGGACTGGATGGCGTCTGTGCCGAATCCATCCCACTCCTTCCCTTTGAGGGTGTTCCGAGACCCCCTGGTCCCACCAGGTGTGACTGGACACACCGAGTGCATCCATGGATTTATCTGTCCCTGCCTGTCCTGGGTGGAAAAGCTGCAATTTAAGATGAGCTACGAGCTCTCCAGCCGAGCCCAGAGGTGCCCATCCGTCAGCCCCCGCGCGCGTCAGCGCTGCCACCGCGGGATGATGCACGGCCCCTCTTCGTTTCCTTATGATTATTACTGATCACCTGAACAAACGGGGGATCAATAGATGAACTACGGGGGAAGTTCGTTTATATTATTCTGTCAATACCAAGGTCATTTTTATAACTAAAAAGGGTCGAGGGCAAAAGATGGATGGCTCGTGGATGAATTTAACCATCCAATCCATTTACATCCCCACCAACAGCCCGGCTTTATCTGTTAACCAAAACATTGCACTTCACTCCTCAAGATGATTTTTTGCTGGGATAATAAATAGCTCTGGCTACATTAAGTGATTGTGCAATGTGGGCCCGTGGCAGACAGAATTTAGAGCTGATGACCTTAAACTTCCACTCTACTGCTGTTTTCTCTGTGGTTACAGTGAAGATGTGGCTGCTTGTGTCCAAGAATCTCATGTTTTATTTCATTTATTTAGCTCAACAGTCTGCGCCAGGCAAGTTTCAGGTTGGAGAGGAACAAACTGAGTAAATCAGACACAATTTAAAATGTACAACTTCTGTTTTAATCCTCAGACTGCACACACTGCTCAGTGTGGGTAGTGTCTCTTTCATCTTTCCAGAATTCAGTTTTATAGTGGAATTTCTCTATGGGAGAAAGGAAGTTGGAGGTAATATTTGAAAAGGGATTTTCAAAAGAAAATCGTAATTAATTTTAACTTTCTTTTTTTTCCTCTCATGTGTACTGTTACACGTTTCTTTTCTGGGAGAAAGTGAGCAAAATACCAGACTTGGAGGTTTGTGTTTTTATCTGGGACTGGTTCTGCTTTCAGGGCTCCCTGTCTGTTCCCAAAGGGAGTGCAGTGGGGATGTGTTTACTGTGTAAATGTTTCATCTCCACTCCTGGGTCCTTAAAAACCTCATTCATAGAATCCCAGGATGGTTTGGGTTGGAAGGAACCTTAAATCTCCTTTTTTTCCACCCCCACCATGGGCAGGGACACCTTCATGAGCCAAGGTTGCTCAGAGCTTCATCCTTCAACACTTCCAGAGATGGGGCAATTCTGATTACTGGTAAAACCTATTTTTTTTGAATGATGATCACGAAGAGATGGTTGTAAAAGTGATGTTGGATTGCTGGGATGGAGAAAAAGAACAGCCAGAGGTTCCATGTGGAGTCATAGGAGAGGGAAAAGCATCTCCAGCTGGATCCACAGGCCAGGACTGAATGAACTCCACTGGCTTTTAGCAAAACTGCCAAACTATCAAGTGAGTTTCTCATGCTCATTAACACTGGACTTTAAGAACCCGATAAGAATGCAATATAAAATCAAAGAGCCCCTAAAGACCGCCAGATTATATTTAATACTCTCCTATCACCAGGCCCTGAGTGCTTGGCAGGAGAAACGGTGACATTTCCTAATCAGTCCCCTCTCTTATTTGTCTTGGCTGGAAGTCTCGAGTCCTCAGCTCATTGAAGTCACTGCAAATTCTCTCCATTAGATCCTGTTTGACTTCCTGGTAGCTGCAGTTAACTCGATCCCAATGGCACGGAGGAGTTATGTCTTTAAAAATCGGTGATAAAAGTTGTGATACCGTGTGTGGAAGTCGCAGGTTTACGTTCTTTCTCGAAGTCTTTGTTCTTAAACATTCATTTTTCTTCGCATTATCTCCCCCTCACATTTCCCTGAAGTTCAGTCTGTGGGTACAAACACATTATTTCATACTAAAGGACGATTTAGGATGTTCCTTTCTTTTCAACCCCATTTGGGATAAGCTGTCCTAAGTCACCTCTGCAAACTGCATTTTGTTCTCCTGGCATTTGGAGAACAGGGAGGATTCCTCTGTAAAGCCGTGCAGGACACGAGCAAGTGCTGAGATGTTCCCTGCAGCAGATTTCCAGAAATTTTGGGCTGTGGATCCCTCCTAATTCCACACATTTTTCCTGCAGCACCATTCCACCTTTTTGCCCAGGCTTCCAGCTGAAAAATAAATGGTTCTAAAATGGTCTGTGGAGTGGCAGGGCTCTGCAGGCTGTTCCTGGGCCACAAACCACAGCTTGGCTGCTCCCCAGTGTTCCCAATTGTGCTGGGGTTGCCCTTAGCAGTGAATGGTTGGTTTATTCTTTCCACTCTTTTCAGCCCGGGGTTTGTTCCTTGCCAGTCAGAGCTGGGCTCTTCGTCCTCCTTCCCTCACCAGCAACGAGAGGAAATTCTTCCCCTCAGAGAAGAGCTTTCCTCCCTTCCCTCTTAATTCCAGGCACATTCACTTCAAATTCCCAAGGCAGGATATTGAAAATTTCCTCAAGTTAATAGGGCTCACAGATTTGCTTACTATAGAAAAATGGAAGATTTTGGTAAATTGTTGGCCAGAAAACACTATAAAATCCCTGTATTTTAACAATATGGCTGAAAGACCGAATTTTTAAGTGCTGAAATGGTTTTCTGTGGGTTTCTCCCATGTCTGGTTTTCCTATGGATGCACATCAGTGCTGTGATGTGGCTCTGTGGGTTGTTGGCTGCTGTGTTCGGATGTGTATTTATATATATATTTATATATGTGTGAAGATCTTGGAGAAGAGAAGCTTTGGGGTGACCTAATTGGGGTCTTGCAGTACCTGAAGAGATCCCACAGGAAAGATGGAGACTGTTTACAAGGGCCTGGACAGACAGGACAAGGGGGAATGGCTTCAAACTGAAAGAGGGGAAGTTTAGGTTGGATATTGGGAAGAAATCCTTCCCTGTGAGGGTGGGGAGGCCCTGGCACAGGGTGCCCAGAGAAGCTGTGGCTGCCCCTGGATCCCTGGGAGTGTCCAAGGCCAGGTTGGACAGGGCTTGGAGCAGCCTGGGATAGTGGAAGGTGTCCCTGCCCGTGGCAGGGGGTGGAACAAAATGATCTTTAAGGTTCCTTCCAACCCAAACCCATCTGGGATCGTGTGATAATGGATATAAAGTTGTAAAGAATCTCTTCCCCATGCAATACCAGCCATGGGTTTTGGTGCTCTGTGCCTGGGCTGGGTCCCACAAGGTCCTTTGTGCTCCTGGCCTGTGGCCAGAAAAGCACTTACACGTGGAGACATTCCTGGTTCTATTCATTTCACTGATACTTCTTGCCTAAATACCTGACTGGGCCAGGGCCAGCCCGCTCAGGAGTTGGCAGGATAAAACTTTTAAGGGAATAATTAATGGGAACTATGAAGAACGAGATTTGTAGCTTAATAACAGCGTTGTCTCCTGAGCTGGGGTGGAACTGAGGTGCAGGGAGGAGGTGAAGCGCGTGAGCACTCGAGCTGCTGGACAGGAGAGGTGCCTGCAGTGGTGTCCAAATGGTTTTACCTGCTCAGAAACCACGTCCTGGAGGTGGTGGGTGCTGGTTGGGGTTGGGATGAACTCTGCCAGGCTGTAGGGGTGCTGTGCTGCTCCGGATGTTGCTCAGTACCAAACGTGTGTGTAAGAACTCCAGGCACAGGGTGGGACTGTTGGGGTGTCCTGTGCAGGGCCACAAGCTAGACTTGGATGACCCTTGTGGGTCCTTCCAGCTCAGGATATTCTGTGATTTTCTGACCTGAGGCATTTTTTAAAGCCACAACAAGCTGCCTGGAAGGAGCTGTTTGCTCCACAGGTCGTGCTGTTCCTGTGTCCATGCAGACAACAGGGCCATTAGGTCACAGCCAAGCAGAATAACTCTGCCATTAACCCAGCTATGAACAGCACAAATCAGGCACAGCAGGGCCAGAGCCTCTGCTTTCACCTGAAGTGTTCATGTGAACTTGTGTGCAAGTAATAATCACAGGCCCTTGGCTAATTTAAGGCAAAAGAAGCGTTTTCTAGTTCTTGTTCTGAACCAGCTGCGTGGTGGTCCCCGAAGAAGAGGCAGGTTTGAGATGGTGCAGGTGGCACAGCCCGGGTTCCAGAGATGGAACTGATGTCCCCAGCATGCTGACCTGGGCAGGAGGGCTTGGGGAGGGCCAATGCCAAGGGCAGGTGCCCAGGCAGTGGGTGAAACCCTGAAGTGCTCACTTAGCTTTGAGCATCACTGATGCCATCAGTGGTGCACGGAGCTCTTGCTGAAAAATCAGGTGATAATAAAGACCCAGTTATTGGAGAAAGTGCTGTTATCTGCCTGCTGACTTCCTTGCAATTACTGGGCATTCTCTCCTTCCAACTCTGAACAGATGTAGGAATATCTGTTTAAAATCCAGATTCACAGAGATCCAGCAGGGGCAGGTTCAGGTCTGTCATCTTTGCCCTCGGAGTTTGCTGAATGCACCATGCCTTGCTGAATGCATCAGGCCGTGCCTATTGAAGTTTGGGTTGGGTTTTTTTTTCCCCATAAATGACAGTTTATCTGAGCTGGGGGAACGAATGGATAACGTTACTATTTACATAAGCTCATTGTGATCTGTCTCGGTAATGTAATCAAATTAGGGTTAACTGCAGCTGGAGAATGCCAGCTTGTAAACTGTTTTTCAAAAAGAATCACATGGTGTTCCCTGACGTGTTTAGTATACATTCGGGGGGCTTTGCAAGAATTCTAGCACATCCCTAACTGGTGGAACTGAGGCAGGATCCCGTTGCCACCAGTTCCCTGAGCCCAGGGAAGGAAAGGCAGGGAAATCCCTCACTGGTGGGGCAGATCCACCTCCAGCCCAGCCCTAAAGCACCGGCCCTCCTGACGTGGCTGCTGCTGACATGTTGTCTTTCTCCTGGCTAAAATCAACAGATCAGTTGATAGGAAAAGCATGTGGTGTAAATTCTGAGCACATTCAGGAACATCTGTGCTAAGTGCAGGAGTGCAGCCCCCTGCACACGTCGAGCTCTGTATTTAGTCTCGCGGCACTTGCATGAGAAGAAACCCAGCCTGAGCTAAAATTGCCCAATGAGCAGATTTTCAAAGCCTCTTTTGTTATTTTTCTTAATAAACATCGCATCTGGGACTCGCTTTGCCTGGCTCTCCCTCTCCCCTCCAACGGGGAGGTGAGTGGACATCCCGATGTTGCATCATCCCCTTTCCCATGTGCCGTGGAGAGCGGAATCCCGGGATGGGCTCTGCTCCAGGGCACCTGGTGTGGCTGTTGGGTTGCTGTCTGGTGAGACAGGTGTCGCCAGACAGTGTTTATTCCACACTGGGAACACACCAGGACAATTTTGAGGTGCTCTCCTCCACCCAGGAAGGTTTCTGATGGCTCGTTCAGAGCCCTGGCAGAGGATGGGCAAGGGGACATTTGGAATTCTGGCCTCTGCTCCTACACAGAGACCCCACCAGTGCCAACACCATCCCAAGCTGCCAACCTGCTCAGCTGGGGTGGGAAAATGGGACATTCAGGACACTGGGCTGTGGGATGTGTCCAGGCTGGTGCAGATGGTCTGTGGTAGAGCTTAGGCCCGCACTGTATTTTGGACATCTTTTTTTTCAATCAGGTGTAAAGTAAGGATGAAATATTTAATCTAAATCAGTTCCTACTCTCCCCCTACTGCTAAAATGCCTTTTCACCCACAGAATCACAGAATTGTGAAGGTTGGGAAAGACCTTTAAGATCATCAAGTCAGTGCAGCACCACCACCATGTTCACCATTAATTGTCCATGTTCTGACAGTTTCAGTGAGGAGATGGCTCAATCGAATTAAAATTCTTCATGATATTGGGGGTTTTTTTCCCTCAGAAGTTCTGTAATAGATGGAAACTCAAAAAGGATTTCACCAAATATCAAAAATCAGCCATTTTCAAATATCCCAAACGAGCAGCAAGATCCTACAGAGGATTTTCTGCAAAATCGCCATTTTGGAATCTGGATGAAATATTTTCACAGAAATTCTGCTCTCTAAGAACTTCAAAATTCAGGATCTGCAATGAATTGAAAGGCAAAAAAAAAAAAAAGGGTTTGAGAGAAGGAACTTGCCCCTTGAGCACAGCTCTGTCCAAACCAACAAAAGGAAGCTTGTGTTGGCATCTCGATTCCGACTCAGGAATTCCTGACTCTTAAGCCTGTTTATACAGGGCTCCACCACAGCCCAATTTGCACTTCATTGGAGTTTTCTTTCCCCTCCACGTTTACGGTGCTGCTGGACGGGTGGATTACACACTCTGCCTGCACACACTTCTCCAATTGTATCCAAAGGCTTTCTGCATGTAATAATTACAGGGAAGTGTCTTCATTTGGAGGCAGCTGCGTCCTGTGGATGTTTTGGAGTCGTTTTGCATTTCTATTTCAGCTCTGAAAGTTTCATGGCCTAATTCTCCGAAGGTTTTGGGGGTTGCTGGTTCCTGGTGAACGCACTGGGAGCGGTCAGCATTCCCTGGAAGCTCAGTGACATCCAGGCCGGGCAGGATGGGTGTTTAACTCCAGGCATTCACGGGGATGTCAGGGTGTTCCAGGGTAGGAACACAGAATTTTATGGCTCTGGGATTTGCCTCTTGATCCTATTTGCTCTCAGCTACTTTGGAAACCGCAGTTTCAACGTCCATTAGAGCTGGTGTAAAGCGCAGAATGGTTTGGGGTTCTTCCCATGGAAACACAGCCCCTTGTTAGTGCAGCTGAGCTGGAGATTTGGCAACGGGCTGGAAATTTGTAAATCAGTCAATCTCACCTGGGCATGGCCAAAGGGGGCCAAGAGCTTTGTGCCAAACCCTCAGCTGCTAAAGTGCAATGGAGCCTCTCTCCTCTCCTCTCCTCTCCTCTCCTCTCCTCTCCTCCTTCCCTTCCCATCCCATTCCATCCCATTCTAACCTGCATTTCCTTGAATATTCATCTCTATTCCTTGGAGGTTTTTCCCACTCTTTGGCAGCCCAATCACCTCTCCCAGGCCAGGATCCCCGAGCACCCTGCCTCACCCTGCCCTTGGGTGTCCGTTTGACCCCAGCCATCCCAGATCCCCCCAGAGCGCCGGGAGCCACTGGAATTCCCAGCGTGGGCTGCTCGATCAGGTCTGTTCCCAGTGTGTTTACCCTGGTGGGGTATCCAGGGCGATGCAAAGTTGAGGTACTTGACCTCCCCGAATGCCCGCTGACCTGGAGCTAATCTGAGGTGGAGCACAGCAGCGATTTAATGACTTGTTCCACCACACCTCGGCTGGAGGGGGAATTAAAGAGCTCCCAGGGAGCGCTGGGGGGCCGGAGCATCCCCTGCTCCAGAGGGATTCCCTTCCCCAGAGCCTGAGGATCCCTGTTCCCTTGGTGCCTGCGTTGTCCACACCTGCCGTGTGGGATAGAAACCTGTCCTTGTGTGCCAGATCTGAGGGAATTATTCACAGTAGTGACAGAAAATCTTAAAATGTAACAGCTGTGGCATAACCCTACCATCGAACTTCCAAAGCATCTGGGTGCAGTTGAGAGTTTTGGCCATTATTATCAATAATATAATATTTACTCGTCCTCCTCCTCCTCATCTTCATCATCGTAACAACAACAGCAAGAATAATCTCTATTATTTTATAACATTCTTAGTTGCAACTCAACTCAATTTTCTTTCTATTCTGTTTTTTCCTCAGCAAATACTGACTGATCCCGAGGTGACCTCCCAGGAGGGCAATATAAAAAAGGTAGGACATGGCTCAGTCTTCCGGGAGTTGTTTTATTCCCTGGCTTGGACACTCTTCCCTCACTTTTGAACCAAAGTGTCGATGGCAATAACGTCGTAAAAGTTTTTCCAGTGTTTGCTGTTGCTTTTTTGGATTAAGTGTTGTGGTTCTGTTGGCGTATTTTTCTGTCTTTTTGTGATTCCAGTCATTATGAAAGAGAAAATAATAGTTTGAGGTGTTCCTTGATTCCGCTACAATACAAACAGCTGCCGGGCCAAAGCGAGAAACCTCATTGACCTCTTTTCCAGTAAAAGAAAATGTTGGTCCTTTGTTAAAAGTGCTAAATTTTTGGAGGTCGCCTCAGCATGTAAATGTGGCTAATGTGAAGTCCAAGGGAAAAGGAATGGGTCTGTGAAAGGATAAAGTTCAGCCCGTGGGATGTATCAGTGGTGCTTTTCATCACATTGTGGGGCTCGAGCTGTAACAGTGACCAGAGAAAATGTGTTCCACACTCAGCCCAGCTGCACAAATGTCCTCACTGGAGCTGGGAGGACACAGCATATGTGGGTAGCCAGGCTGCTGTTTGGGTTGGGGTTGCTCTCAGAAGCACTAAAATGAGATTTTGTTGGTTAACAGCTCTGCTAATTAAAGCCTTACAATTTGGGTTTGATTAGAGCCTCTCAACGGCTGGAGCTTGTGTGTCCTCACTGAAATAAGGAGCTGGTTGTGATTCCTTTTATATGGAATTGTCTTATAAAGGATGTTCACAGTCCTGTTCATGAAGCTTTTGAAATCTCTGAGGTTGGACCTTGCCAGAGCTGCCTTTGCTGCTCATCCTTGGGGCGAGCGCCGATGCTGCTTCTCCACTCCGAAAGCTGAAAGGGATCCCTTGCTTCCCTTTGCCAAACAGAGTGAGACTCAATCCTTGCCAGGCTCCACAGTCAGGCTGGGAAAAGGGATTTAGACACTTGTCCAGTATGGCCTGTTCAGTTCTTACCATGGTAAAAAAGAAAAAAGCAGGTTTGATTTTCGAGGCCCCCAAAAGGAAGCGCCCTCCGAGCGCGCCGTGACCTCGCCAGGGACCTGTGGCACCAGGGCTGAACTTTTTACCTTGGGCACCTCCATAACTCATGGGGTGTCCGTCCCTGCCTCTGTGGGATCCTTTTGTCTGGACAGACATGGTGACAAGGTGGCAGGTTCTCATTATCCCCACACACTTCCCACAAGGATGGAAGGAATTCTCCAGGGCCCAGCTATTTCTTGTTCAGTCTTTAATTACGAGATCACAAATGAACTCTCCATCCCCACCTCCAGGATCTGCATTACCCCAAAGAGAGCAGGAGTTGTGTGAAACAGGGAAACACAAGACTGGCAGTTTTATATGTTCAATCCGTGGGTTTATATTTAAACTTCGTGCTTTTATTTCAAGGGAGATTGTTACAAAAAACTGCAGGTCTTTGAAAAATGCCGTGTCCTTAAATATTTCCCCGTGCAGCAGGTATAAAACTGGACAATTATAATATTTGACAAGGGGGGAAGGCCTGGCCTTCCACTTGTGTCTTTTAAATGCATTGTAGAGAAGCACTAGTGGGAGTTTATGAGGTGATAAATTTATTGAAGGATGGGCAGTAGGGTTTTACAGCTGGGGTAAAGGAGGTCAGAGCAGTAAGGTAAAGAGTTCAAGTCTAAACTTTATGGCTTGTGAAAAGATTACTGCAAGACAGCTTTTCAGTCAGGAGAAAATGAAAACTAAAGAATGAGAAATCACTCTGGACAATTTTTGTAGGATCTCTCAATTGTTTGGAAGTAGCACTCTGGCATTTGGCTCCGGTGGCACAAAACCCTCTCGGGAGCAGATTTCCTTTTCCAGTCTCTCTAAATCATTCAGTTGTCATATCCCTGAAGACACAATAGTTGAGATTTGACTCCAATTTATTCCTATTCCTTCAGAGATGAGTTGGTGGCGAGAAGGTGACTGAAGACAAATGTAACTGTAGTGGGTGGCCTGATTTAAACTGGGAGGGGAGGAAATCGGAGCTGCGGAGGCCATAATTTCAGTGGCTCCTTTGACTGCTGCATCACAGGTTCAGAATTGGGCACTAACAAGGACTAGAGAGAGCAAAAAAAAAAAGAAGAAATTCTGGAATGCAGAGAAAAGTCCATAAAACCAGGAAAAAGCAGGGAAGGGAAGGTGATGGCAGTGAGAGGTGTAGGGAGACGTGCAGGATCAATCTCTGCTTAAAACTGACCCCAGAACTCTCTCTGCTGTTAAGCTCCCAGGAAAAAAAATGCTCTTTTACATAACCTTAATGAACTGAAAGGCAGTGAAAAGTCTGAAGATGCAGCACAGCAGAGCCTGTTATGTGGTAGAATAAAACAGGCTCTTCTTTGGCTTGGAGCACAAAGAATAAGTACTTCCCACTAGATCCAGTATTTTTCAGTCCATGTTACTGTTATTTCTGCTGGGACCATTAACCCCACAAAGCTGATTTCTTTGTTAGCACTTGTCTGACAGGAATAATTCATTGTCATTAAAGGAGCCATATCCAGGACCATTTTCCATATCTGTGCAGCTCCATGGACTGAAACTGGTGCATTCCTAACCAGCTTTCCTTGTATCACCTTTGCTTGCTGATATTTAGTTTAACTCAGACAAATACACACGAGCTCCTCATCCTGTTTGTTTAATTCTAAATCACCGGTGGTGGAAGCAACATTAAAACAGGAGAGTCGCTTATTTTGGTTATTTTAGTGACCTGAATGCAGACACTCAGAGATAAAAACAAGTTATACCTGTGGGTTTATTGTCCCCTGCTCCCAAATGTCTTTTCCCCAGCCCGTGTCCCTGCACTCTGTTTATTTTCCTTAGAGAGCAGCTCAGTGTCCTCTCCCTCTGAATTTTCCAAGCTTCCTCAGTGCATTTAATAAACTGAACAAACAGCTCGTTGTCATTGTCACCGTCCCAGTTGTCATTTTGCTTTAACTCTGAGCTGAAAGATTTCCCCTTCCTCCAGCAGGAAGCAAGGCCTGCGTCCATTACACACCATATTTTTTTCCCCCAAGTAGATGCATTTCTCTCCCCTCCAAGGGTCACTTTGGATGAGGGTTCCAGAATGCTGGGGAAGGATTCTCTGTGTCTGCAGAGCTCCCAGCCAAGCTCCCCGGGCCGGGCTGTTTTTCTGACCGTGGTGACAAGGGACCTCAGGGACTTCTCTCTTCAGTAGACTCTCTATTTAGTTTCTGTTTACTTAGAGGGAATAGCCTGAGGGGCTACTGGAGAGAAAACATCTGTGGGAGATAATCTATAGAGTTATCTATCTATCACTCTTGTCGACCCTGTCTCCCCTGAGAGCAAGCTGAGAGACTTGTAATAAAAAGGCATCGCTGAAGAGGCTTTAGGGACAAATAAAGAGACATGTTAAGGGCCAGCTGAAAAAGGATAGAAGACATTATTAAAGCTCAATAGCCATCTTATCAAAATCCAATAGGATAGGCATTTGGCAAAAGGCTTTAAATTTATTCTTTGACTTTCTGGAGAGCTTGAATTTATCCATTAACAGGAATGTGCTGCGCGGGGAGCGGGAGATGCTATCGGCTTCAAAAGGGTTGGATTCAATCTGGCATTGTGCAAAACACAACAAAAACTGAAGACAAAACCAATTCCCCCCCCTCCTTTGGCTGGCCTCATTCCTACATTGCCAAATATTAGAAGCTGTAAATATAGCGCTGATGAGGCTGCGAAATAAAAGCAATTTAAGCTGTTTATTCTGTGCTCACAAATCACACAGATTTTTTTTTTTTTATTTTTGAAATAAAGTTAATTTTAGAAAACTGGGTGTGATGACAAATTCTGGTCTCTCAGAAAAGCACCAAGTAGCAACCGAGAAACGCAGGTACGAGGAAAGCTTTCAGCTCTAAAGCAAAAGTAAAACCCCAACAAGCGTTTTGCTGCTGCAGATTCGAGGCGGGATGGGGCCATAAATCTCCCCGGGTTTATTATTATATCCAAAACGCTACAGGTCACAGGAACCATCTGATACTTCAGGAGCGCATTGTTCGCACGGGGGATGATTGATTGATAATTATGATAATTTGCAAAATGATTATTTGGGTATTACGGCCGCGGCTCGTCCCGCCGGGTCGCTGTGAAGACATTTTCTATATCATGGGGCCGTCAGGAATGGCCTCTGGCAAGGAGGGATGTGGAGAGGTCTGGCCGGGCTCTCCCGGCGGGATCCGCGGGGCTGATGAATGATGACCCAGAGGAGTAAGAAATCAGACTTCAATAAGCAGTCAGGAAGGTAGTTAGGGACGAGCAAGGGAACTGTTCACTGTCTTTTGTGCAGCAATTACCGGGCAGGCCAAACCCCCCCAAGGCCTGAGCGGGGGCTGGCAGCGCACTGTGCACCCTGAGAGAGCAAATTGGAGATGTGAGGCCAGCCTGCTCCGAGCCGCTGCCTTTGCAGCACAAATTGCACGTGCCTTCCTGCACTTCCAGGGATATATCGTCCCCAGCTCGTGGAAGGTGTCCTACAACTCTCAGTGAAGATTTAAGCCCGCAGATTTCGGTGTTTTTTCTTCACTTTCCTGTATGTTGAAAATCGCCCCCCTCCAGTTTGAGCGCAATCCTCATCCTGGCTGAGAATTTACACAGAGCTGGGGGTTAAAGATGCTCCACAATCCCATGGGATGGGGAACAATCCCAAAGAGCAGAGCTAAAGCCCCGTTTCTCTGGGGCTGCTGCCCCACAGTTACTATTTCAGAAAGAGCTTTAATTTGCTTGTTTTATAGGTTGTATCTTTATGAAATAAAGGTATATTTAGCGGCCACAAACAGAGGCAGCTTTGAGTTGATTTTTATAATCTTTTCCTGAATAGACTTGCGTCATTCCAATAAGCCCTGGACAAAAGAGTGGACAGTTGTCTGAGAGTCTTTTTTATAACATTTCTCTCTTTCTATTGTTAGAGGGCTGCTAATAAAAGAACCAGGAGTCCATTAATTCAGTGAATGAACATATAGTAAAGTCAGTTCCCTCTTGAGAACAATAATGTTGCGGTCAGCTTAGGTTTCCATGGAAACTAAGTACTTCTAAGAAGTTTGCATCCTTGATTTTGCTGAAATGAAGCATGTAAAGTAAAAAAAAGGTGTAAAGCTGGCATGGAAAAGTCGGCAAAGAACCCGATGGTTAAATTATTTTTCAGGAATAACATTGTATGTTGAATTTCTGTGATACAGATGTTTGGGCTCGGTTGTTTAGTGAGTGTGGGTATGAGGAATGGCTCCGTGAAGAGATCTCGGGGGGGTTTGAGCCCATAAATCAGGCCAAGTTAAGAGGACTTGCCATGGTTAAGTTTGCTCTCTCCGTATCTCCAGAATATCGAGGCAGCCCCAGGCACACGCACGGCGCAAGGTGGAACAGTGGCAGTCCCAGGGCTCCCACAACTCCAGGCTATGAAGTGGTTAATGCCAATTTCCCATTTCTCCGCGGCGAATAACGTGGATTTTGGGTACGGTGTGAACACCTCACGCAGTTTTAAATAAGATCTTTTTGTGAGTGAGTTGGTTCTTCTCCTCCTCCCTCCGGTGCAAACCCCGGAGCTGTGATGTCGAGCTGTTCTCTAGCACTGATTTATCACCTGCTGTCTGATTTCCCTGGACTGCTGAGGCTGAGGAGGTGTCCAAAATGTGCTGCCGAGCTGCTCACATGCACGGCTCAGGTGACACATGCACACTCAGCCAGCAGCATCCTCAGGTAAAAGTGTCCCTGAACTCCAGGCACAGACTTAGGAGAGGTCACCTTGTCCTCATGATACATCTCAAGCCCAGACACACAGACTTTGAGTTAGAGACTGCTTTTTTGTGGAGGTGAGGAGGCAGGAGGCTGCTCCCTTGGTGAAATAAATTATTTAGAATCCTTCCCTGTGAGGGTGGGGAGGCCCTGGCACAGGGTGCCCAGAGAAGCTGTGGCTGCTCCATCCCTGGCAGTGTCCAAGGCCAGGTTGGATGGGGCTTGGAGCAGCCTGGGATAGTGGAAGGTGCCCCTGCCCATGGCAGGGGGTGGGATGAAATTTAAGGTCCAACCCAAACCATTCCATGGTTCTGTGATCAGGGCACAAAGGAGACTCATTAAGACATTTTGGCTGATAACACATGAGAATTCGAGATTCATAAACTTTTTATAACCAAGAGCTTCCTAAATAAACCCTCACGTGCTGGTCCCTGCTCCCTTTGCTTGGGGCTTGTGGGACCACTCACAAACACACATTTAACAGTTTAAACACAAATTAAAGAGTTTGAACACAAATTAACAGCTTTAACACTTCTCTCCCAATCCTCCTTTTCTCTCTGTGTCTGTAGAATTCCTGCCAGTGCTCCCCTGCTCAAAGCCCCGTGCACTGTCACACGTGAAATGCCGATACTCGACATTCGGGTTTATCCGCTCGCATCCGATGTGGTTTTAATTGTTTGCACCCCCTGGAGCACAGGCTCCTGTTCCCTGCTAACCCAGGTGAGGGGCTGGCATTTCCACCCCGCCAGTGAAACAATATTCTGGATGATTAGGAGGCATTACAGCCCCGGCTCAGTTTAAAAATGCCAGAATGCCCCAGAGATCCCCATGAATCTGCTGCCAGCCGGCCCCTGTCAGAGCTGAAGGCAGCACTGTCTGGAGCCCAAAATCAACTTCAGGAAGGTCATGTGAAAGAAAATCCTCAGTCATCAGGAAGCCCTTGGCCCCGTGGCCTTTCTGACATTTTCTGACAAACCTTAAATCACCAGAGTAGACAAAACATCACAAATTTTGGAATGATGGCCTGTGGGATTTCGGGGCCGTGTGGTAACTGGGAAGGTAACACACACACACCCCCCCTTCCCCTCCCTCTGCTCTGCAACTCCTTCTCGGATCCTGAGCCGAGTGTGCCACGAGGTTTTGCTGGAATTAGGTCCTGGAATCAGGTCTGGATTCAGAGCCACCCCTGGGGTGGGGTGGGAGCTGATCCAGCTCCTGTTCCAGGGGGGAGTCGGGAATGGGGATTTTTTGTGTGGTCCCACACCTTAGAGAGGCCAGATGGATCCGTGAATGTACCCTGGGATCCCGAGGGGTGTGCAGGACTGGGTTAATCCCATTGTAAGGAGAATTTGGATCAGGCAGGAGCCTCTTGGAGCTCGCTGGATAAATGGGAAAACCTGGACAGCAGCTGGGGAGGGAGGAAAGGGGAGTGTGGGGGTGAGCAACCCACAGCGTGACTTAAAGTTGGGTCCAGCCCCAATGGTGCTGCTGTAAAAATGAAAGCCAGTGAAAAATAATTAAACATAAATAAACATAACACAACCAGAAAATGCTTTTTGTTGGGTATTTAAAAAATTTTTCTTTATCATATTTTGCTCTAGAAATAAATCAAGGTTCTGCTGAGCAGTGAAGGTGGGACTGTTGTCCCACACATCTTGCAGGACCACAGTGTATTTTGATGAATTTTGATTTTTAGATTCTACAAGATTTCTGTGAGATCATAAAATATGTGGTCTGGGAAAAAAAAAAAAAACCAACAAAAAACAACCAAATTTATTTTTCACGGGACAGTTTGGGAAGAAGAATATAGAAAAGTAATCAGCAGAAGTCAGCTCCTCTGTGATGTTCAGCGGTGCCTTCCCTCTGGAAATTTCAGCATGGAAATTTCAGCAACGCTCTGTAAACATGTATATAAATATATTAAAATATATATATATTATAATAACAGCAGCAGGAGGAGTCCAAATGAAGTGCTTCAATCCTTTCTTGGCTAACCCAAGCGATTCCCTTTTTTTATTACTTTTTTCCCCTCCTTACTGTAGCCTGTAACACAGAAGAGACCAGAAACACCGAAAGCTGTGGAACAGATTAGAAACTAATTTATAAACTTCAGAGGAAGTTTTCCTCTTGCTCAATGTGGCCTTGCAAGCAACTGAAATTAAGAAATCTTCTGTCATATGAAGGCATCCTCTCTGCTAATCTTCCGGAGTTAGCTGATTATTTTAGGGATTTGTTGCCATGAATTCTGGCCTTGGGCAGGGGAGGCAAGTTTGCTACCCAGCATTTTTCCAGCTCATTAATAACTGCAGCAGAGATAGTTCTGCACTGCTGCTGTCAGGACATCTCAGACCCTGCTCGCTGCAATAATTCCTCCTGTTCCAGGAGAATAAATCACAAGGCCTGAAGGAACTGCTTCTCTGAATGCCCACTGGAATTTCAGTCTTAAGCTTCAGCTCCTCTCCCCCAAGAATGTTGGTTCTTCCTCACAGAAAGTTGGGGGAAACTCTGGAAATTTGTGTCAGTGCTGCTGCCTCAAGGTGGTTTTTAGGACAGTGCTGAATTCTTCTTTCCTGAAGTATTCAATTTAAAAATGAATCCAGAGGAATTTTCACTTCTCGAATGTTTGCCCTTCCAATTACTTATATTTATATGTAAAACCAGGAAAGTCTTGACTTGCATTGTTCATCTCTTCCCTTAATACCTGCTTCCGTTTTTTCCCTCTTTCTGTAGTTCTGCCCAGAAATAAGCTGGACTTTTCCCCTGGTTATCTTGGCAAATCCGAGCAGTCTCTTGCTCAGCTCCTGCTGCCATGAAATGCAGATTAATCACTTTCCTTGTCACGGGAACCTTAAAAAAGGTGAATCCTGGAAAACTTCTGTGCTGGGGCCGGGGTTGCCACGCGAATCCATGCACAGGGAAACACCACCAGCTGGACACTCGGCTCTGTCTGGGCTTGGGATGCTCCTCACACTGACCTCATTCCTTTTTTCTGGCTGGGTGTCTCTTTTCCACCTAAATTCCTGTAGGGAACGGAGCTCTGGAGCAATCCTGGAGGGTTATTTTCCTGGTTTCCTGCGATGCCGAGCAGGAAGGATGTGTAATTTTTCCTGGGGAGGTTGTGCTGTCCCCGGGTGAGATCCTTGCTCTCAGCTCTGTGTCTGCTGATGACTAGAACATGTCCTCCGAGCTCCAACGTCAATTTATTCCTGGCAGTTTGGATTTGCCAGTCCTTTTGCCAACAAAAACCTGGAATTGGAATGGTGTCCCACCCTCCATTCCAGGTCTGCTGCTCACCATATGCTCGTTGGCTCTTTGCTCTGATGGCCTTTCCTGCGGACCCCAGAGCATCTCCTGCTAAAAATGGGTACAAACTGGGCACTCCCAGAGTAGGAAATGTGGGATTTCAATCATGCTCCTTTTTCTGCTCTATCAGAGGTGTCCAACCATCCAGCAAATCCCACCCTCATCCGGGAGCTGGGCTGGCTTTAAGGAAAACACTTCATGTCCAGCTGGTGGTCACGCAGCCCAGTGATCCATTTTGCTATTTAAAGTATTTAATTCCAAGAAAAGACACCATCATGGTCAGTTGTGGCCATTTTAATTATTATTATCCTGATAGCACAGGATAAGAATAATTATGTTATTATAACATATTAATATAACATAACATAACATAACATAACATAACATAACATAACATAACATAACATAACATATAATTAATAATATAATACAACTGTATTATTATAATTATTATCATAATTATTATCCTGATAGCACAGGATAGCACTCTGATTTTCTCAGAGCAAAGAAGTCAGAAAAATGAGATTTGTTATTTAACCCTGGTGTGTGTGTGCACGTCACTGCTGAGCCCAGAGCAAGGCTGTGACCATCTGTAATATGAATATTTGTGTTCTGGTGACTTCGGAGTGCTCCAGGGTAAAACAGCCATGAAAGCAGAATATTCTGAGGTGATTTTAAATGGTCCTTTTTGCTCCATGATAGGAAGGTTGGCAAACGAGCTGCTTATGGATGTCAGGGTTTGCAGCCATGTTTGGTTTGGAAACTTGTTCTGAAATCCATCAGAACCCCTTTGGTCTGAAAAACATCCATGAAAACCTTGCACACGACTGGTTTTTTCTTGTTCTTTCATAGATTTCTTCTAATTCCTCAAACTAACTGGGCTGGAAATACCCAAGGAACAGATTTTCTCGTTGCATTTTCTCTGTTCTGTTTGGAATGCCAGGGAAAGCCTGGAAGTGTTGGAAGCTTGTGCACAGAAATGATGGGGAAAGAAACTAATGGAGTTTTTATTTGAAAGTTCAGAAATCCTTTAGAGCTGGACAAGGCTTTGAGTGTGTTTTGCTTCTTGCAGAGGAGTGGAATTCAAGAGAAAGGACTTTTTTTTTAATATATCTCCATGGATTGGGTGTCCACAAAGCACGACCACAAATTGATTGGCACAATGAGCAGATTTTAGGCTTTAAAGAGGGACAGGGGATTTTCCAGCTGCATTTCTCAGCTCTGTGGTTAAATTATTATCTACCATCAGTCAGAAAACCTGCTGGACTCTCTTTGGGTAGGACACAGACTCTGCTGAGCTCACTGACCTCCTGTATCTCTGCTGAGCTCACTGACCTCCTGTATCTCTGCTGTTCCCTCAGTTTTTTGCTTTTCGTGCTCCTTTTCTGTGATGCTGAAATATGTCAGACAACAGCCATGTGTTTGGTGCCTCTCTGTCCCATTTGAGGATAACCAAAGCTCTCTCCCTCTGTATTTACACAGCCAGGATTTACCTTTGTAGTAGCCCCATTTCCCCCCCAGGTTGTTTTCAGTCCCATGAAACATCTCACCTGCGTTTTCTGTGCTCGCCCAGGGCTCCCCCCTTTTGTGCTAACATCAAATATTTGTTTGCTTTTTCTTTAAATATCAATGAATAACCATTTCCTTAAAAAAAAAAAAAAAAACCAAGAAAAAAAACTGCTGAGCATCTCAAGTCACAGTTCTGCTGCTGTGAAACTGCAAAGCTAACGTGGTGGCAGAGGGAAACCCTCTTTCAAAGGCACAGAAATCCTTGAAATAGATGAATTCCGTCTGATTTTGTGCTTGTACAGGAAAATTTCTCTAAGATAAGCAGACGTCGTGCCGTAAAAGGAGCAGCTGAAATTCGCAGTCTGCATTAAGGGTCGCTCATCTGGGTCACACACACCCATCAGAACGAGACCAGGAGGAACCAGCCTTGTAGCAAGAAAGGTTTGGGTTGGATGCTGAGAAAAACGAGAGCCTGGAGTAGCTGAGAAGCCGAGCGGGCTCTCTGGGGAGGAGATAAAATACCTGCCCCTGCAGGCTCTGAGGAGGTTTAGACAAATACCTGCCGGGCTGGCCTGCATCTCCACAATCCTGCATGAGAATGAGGGGGAGCCGGGATCACTTCCCCAGCTCCCTTGCAGGCGCACGGGTTTTCATGGTGCTCATGGGTTTATCTTGTTAATCAGTGTGGAAGGCGGCGGGGGAGGCAGGAGCCCGACTGTCCTTTCATTCCGCACGTGCATCCCGGAGCACACGGGGAAAAAAATGTGAGCTGGGGGCACGGAAAGCTTTTCTTCTCGTTTTAGACTCCTCGTGCTTCCCTTTCATGGTGCCTGGGAAGTGTCGCGCTCTTTGTGTTCGGTTTTCCTTATCAGCCAAACATTTTTCTCCGTTTTCAAGTGGATTTGGTGCTCGGGAGAGTTGGCAGGTTGAGAGCAAGGTGATGTGAGGGGCTGAAAGTCCCACGTAGCTGAGTTTTCCAGCATGGAAACCAGCTGGTCCAGATTCTAGAATGTGTGTTCATACACACCTGGATAACAGAAAATGAGAGGAAAAGGAAAAGGAAAAGGAAAAGGAAAAGGAAAAGGAAAAGGAAAAGGAAAAGGAAAAGGAAAAGGAAAAGGCAAAGGAAGAAAGAGAAAGAAAGAAAGAAGAAAAAGAAGGAAATGAAGGAACAGAAGTCCTAGTACATGAAACTGTAAGCCAGAGTTCCGAATTAATATATTAAGTTAAAACCAGGATGATAGAATATGTAATTCCAGCTGCAAGTGAATGCTGGAATGCTCAGTGCTTTTATAAAGAAGATTTAAGGTGTTGGAGCATTTTTCTGCTTCAACATGGTAGCTCTTTGTCCTTGTGGCTGACATTGCTGAGTTTCTATGTATCGTTGGGCTGGGTGGAAACATCCTTTAACTGCCAGACAGCACTTACCGATAAGGCACCAATTAATAATGTTGATTTGAAAAGCCTGAGAATAGGTGAGAAAGCAAAGTCCTTTGGTAAGTCATATTTGCACAGCATTAAGAGTCCCCTTTTACCTGGCCCAGCAAACACGGCGTCGGGAGCTCTGTGCCATTGAAAAGCTGAGAGACTCTAATGATATGTGCAACTGATAATTGCCACTCCTCGCTGCTCAGCACCCACTTATCGTGCCTTTTGTACAGACATACCTTTGCAACAGGCAGCTCCCTAAATACCGAGGCGGGGGGGATTTTTATTTTTATTTTTATTTTTATTTTTATTTTTATTTTTATTTTTATTTTTATTTTTATTTTTATTTTTATTTCTCCTGCTACGTCCGGTTTTATCAAAGACGTGAATGTCGGGGACGAACCAGCATTTCCTTCGAACTTGGTGGCCCTCGAATGGAAGGCTCTGTGTTGGGTCTGGGTGTGCAAACAACCCCCTGTGTTTGCTCAGCTGATGCCACAGTCGTCCCTCAGCGCCGGCAGGGCAAGGCCAGCGCTGGTTCTGATGGAAACAAAAAGCGATTAAACCCCGTGGCAAACGCGAAAGCAACTGGCTGGGGGAATCACAGAGGGTTCCACACAGCCACTTGTGGGCTTTGGTGCGAATCCAGCCGGGCCCAGGCGGCTGGGACACGGAAGGTGTGAGGTGGGGACACATCTCGAGCAGAGCAGTTGCCGGCAGCCGGGCACGGAAAGCTCTCCATCATCTCTATCTTTGTATGTTCCTGTGCTCTTAAAAAGGCATAGAAATGGAATTAATTAGAAGTAGATGAAGCTGTTTGATTAAAGGGCTTATTTGTTGCCCAGCCGTATGTGGAGGTATAGAAATGCAATTAGTCAGAGAGTGCCATTAGCAGTGTCAGGGACCAGAAGTAATAGAGCTTAACCCTCCCGGGAGGCTGCTGGGGCTGGGATCCCGGGCTGCAGCACCGGGGTTAAGCCACAACTGTTTTTCCCTCTTAACTCTTTCCGTGGAGAGATTCCCAGCAAGAGCCAGCCTGTTCAAACACACACAGCGCCAGCTCTCCCCTCCCTGCACTCAGCAGGCTGGAAAACAAGAAGTTCGACAAAGAATTGCTTTTAAAATATGCAAAACGCATCAATTTGTCAGCTTTCAGAAATGCCTTGAGAGCGTGGCTGGGAGTGTGATCCTGCTGCAGCATCTGTTCGTGTGCCAGTGACCTGCAGGGTTTTGGGGTGATAAAACCCAGGGGATTGAACAGGAGCCTCTCCCAGGCGACACATTCGGGAGCTGCATGGGGCTGCTGCAGTTTCACTTTATCAGGGGCTGCCTGAGTTCACCTCGATGGCATCAGATGCCTGCTGCTCAGGGTGCACTTTGCACACCTTTGGATCTCTTTAAATGAGTTTTGTGTGGTCTTGCTGCTGTTACGTCTCGAGATCTGCTGGGTGTGAGGAGGGAAATGTTGGCTGAGCCCTGACTTTTGAGGTTTCAGTCTTCCTGCCCAGCACTTTTTGCTGCTCTTTCATGGAAGCTGTATTGACTTAAGTGCTGGAGTGTGAGTGCTCAGCCCCACCTTCAGCACCGCCAGCTCAGTAACGCGTCCACAGCCGTGGGATTCAAACACTTTCTGGGGAGAAACATCCCCGTATGGGATGCCCTTGGGTGAGAAAATGCTCCCCAGCACCAGCCAAGGTTGGGGCAAACCCACTGGAAACCACCCTAAATGTATCTGATGTATCTGTCCTTTCCCTTGAGAAAGTGCTGCTCCCCAGATGAAAAGAAATGCACTTCATATTTCAGCTGATAATGAGAAGTTAATAAAATCGGGATTTTGTGCAATGCAGGACCTCTGACATCTTAATCTTTATTAAAGAGACTTAAACTACCAGGAACTGCTGGTGCTGACTGGCACAGCCAGACTCGAGAAACACCAGGAGAGACTGGTCAAATGAACTGTTAAACAACTCTTCCTAATCCATCAGGAAGAAACAATAAGTGCTGGAAACATCTATTTACCATGCATCAATCACGCTTACCTAAGCAATTTCTAAGTAATTATACTTCTGTTATATAGTTCCTGAGATGACTGGTCTGAATGAGACGTTTGCTTTATTAAAACAAAACAAAAAAATAACTTTTCTTGACATATCAAATGTTGTTCCACATTCTGTCACAGTAGTAATTTTTCTGGACATGATTTCTGCTAATTGTTGTGTTAAAATCCTAGCTGGAATTCATTTAGCTGCTTTTGCCTTTTAAAAACTTGACAAAAGGCGGGGTTTAAAATTCTTTAAGTGGTAGAGATTTTGTCTGTCGAGTTCTGCAAAGTCAGTAAAAAAGGTATTTGGACCAGCTGGCCAAGATGTCACCCATGGGAAGGGAATTTTGGGGACAGGGAGAATAAAACTGATCTTTGCTGCAGTGAAAGCTGAGTGCCTTTTGCGTTATTTATTTCTATTTCTGCCTGCTTTTACCCAAAGCCATCCCTGCAGGCAGGGATAGGAGGCTCTGGTGGTCTCCAGGACACACCAAGCTGTGAACAACCATCCCGTTCCCATTCTGAAGATTTTGCTTATATTTTCCCTGGCCCATAGAACATTCCGGGCTGATGGATCAATTAATGGAGAGCAGTTTGGCTGCACATTTTATGCAGCCGTGCAAGTGCAGCGCCTTGTGTCTTGTTGACCTTTGATGTTTGAACATCACGGAGTTATAAAAACAGATATAAATATATGTGTGTTTTACAGACCCATCATTGTGTGGGGCTTTGAAATGTCGTTTTCTAATCCACTCAGAGGAAGGGGAGGGATGGAGTCTTTGTCAGTATCCAAGCAATTAGGATAATTAAAAAAGAAAGCTTATTGGGTAAACATGCTCTTAGATTGTGACCTCTTAATTAATGGACTACAGGGAGAAATTACAGCGGTGGCAAGATAATTAACACATGCATTTAAAAAGAACTGTTAGACAAGGGTATTATAGGATAGTAAGACACAGATTTGAATCACCGAAGGACTCTGGAGGTGAACAAACACGGTGGAACGAGACAAGATTTGCATGTGTGAGTGCCCCAGCACACAAGAGGGACAGATTAGGATAACTTTGTTATCACACCCAGGCGGCTCCTTCAGCGCCACATTCCCCCAGCCCAAGGGCTTTAAGTCCAGCCTGGGTTGTGTGGAGTCTCCCAGGAGCAGAATTCCACCACGGGATGCGTTGCCGTCGCTGAGAATTCTGAAATTTTGCAAGAGGGGTGTTGGAAACTTTGCTGCCCTTGACAGGGATGTTGACACCCATCAAGGGAGCCGTTGGTTTGCTTTGTGGCACCCTGCACGTGCACTCCTGGTTTGGTGGCTCTCCCTAATCCTGACAGTATTTTGGAAACTCGATCGGTCATTAACAAATAAAAAAATAAATAAATTTAGGAACCAGATTGTTTCCCTTCTCAGAGCAGAGTTTGGGTCGTGTGTGCTGTTGGGGTACAGTCGGTCATCACCTGCACTGTGGAGAGAGCTCCAAACAAGCCAGAAAACCCAAAGCAGACATTTTTTGATTGATTTGCCACTTTCTGTCACCAAAACTGTCTCATCCTTGGCAGGTACAGGGCGGGGCAGGTTCTGTGGGGGGTTCTCAGGCTCTGGCTTTGTACAGGAGCACCCAGAGCAGTGCGAGCACTCAGGTGAGTGATGGTTATCAGTAATGTTATCAATAATTCACTGATGTAGGCTTTAGGTGCCTGAGCAGGGCAGCAGCATCCAGGCATCTTCCTCGCCTGGGATCATTTCCCCACCACCACCTTTGGGGTTTTTTTTCCATTTTTGAAAGAGAAGGGCACAATTAAAGCTCTCTGATCCCCAGACCTACCTCTGCTACAGGGCTTTTATCTCTGCAGAGTGAGTGTTCCTGGGCTGGCTGTCAGGATTTCCCTTCTCAGCAGTGCAGGGAAGCAAAGCTCACACCCTCAGAGTCTCTCATGGGTTGCTCGGTGTCTTGGGAAGGGTAGAAACCCTTCACAGGGATGTCCATGCTCATGGAATTGCCCATGGATCAAGCGAAATCTTGCCCAGACTGGGGAGGAACTTTGGATGGGCTATGGAGGTGTTTTGCCTGAGTAGAAAAGATCTCAGGGTGCTCACAGTGCCGGGGTTCTGGGCTCCCTAATCATGAAATCCCCTAAACTCTCATTTAGCAAAAGAAGGAACTGCAGAAAAGTCGAAAACCGAAATGATTCGTGCTTAAGGGATCAAAGCCCGTGCTCCAAACGTGCACACAAGCCAAAGCTGGATGATTAGGTACAGTTTGAGGAACATGTGATTTGCATAAGTCCCCGCTCCCCACAGCATCCCGGGGAACAAAGAGATGCTCTGCCAAGCCAACATTTCAGGGATCCCACCGAGCACTTACCCAAATCCCACCCACTTCTTGGTGAGTCTCAGCACTGCTGCTTTTGTCTGAATATAAATGTCCCTGTTCAGTGCAGTGTTCATCCTACCTGGGACATTAAGAGACGCATGTGGACTAAAAAAAATATTAAAAAAAAGCATTATGAACGTTTGATTAGTGACTTGGGCCCCAAATTTTTAACTAATTGAGCACATTAAATGGTATGTCTGTGAAAGACTAATACAAGACACTTTTCAAAGCTTCTTTAATAAAAATTCTATTTGGGATTTGACCATAATGGCTATCCTTGCTTGCCAAAACATGACTTCTTAGCAGGTGACTTTCATCAAGTACATCTGAAATAGTACCTAAATGAATTAGCAATAAAATGGACTTAGGCCGAGCAGTAGGAGCCTCCATTAATCTTGGGTTAATCACTAAAGAGATGCCATTCACTTTTCTTAAGAAGTCACATTTTTCTCCCCTTGCTGGCGACCAGATTTCATAAAGTAACATATTTCTAATGAAAGGGCTCTGCTTGAATTAAAACCCTGAAGGTTTATGCAGATTTTAGTTTTGATTACTGCTGGCATGGGCTCTTAGCAGACTCTGGAAGGTAGGGCCGCAGTGAAAGAGTCCCAGCATGCAGTTCATAATATTCTTTGAAATAAAATAGTGCACTTGTACTTAGTGGCTTTAATCAGCTCTGACTTTTGATAGTCAAACAATAGCTAATTACAGTAACACCTGCCTTCTAAGTCATGTCATGTAGGTTATTGCCAACAAGAGACCTTGTATCTTAGCTGCGTGATTATTATAGAGTCTAAAACCTATCTGTTCAAAAAAGAGGGGGGAGAAGAGCGGAGTTTGGTGGCCATTATCCCTCTTTTTATTGTCTGACGCATTTCTGGCTTTTCTCGTGGCGGTTTGCTGCGTTTGAAAGGCAGAGAGTTGGTGTTTATGGCCGGATTAGAGATGGGAGTCTCAGGGAAAAGGATACGATTTGCAGCTCTCACTTTTCCGTGCAGCAACGGGAGATAACGCTGGGTGTGTGCAGCCCCAAACCCATCTGAATGGGCCTCGATTTTCAGTGCAACACAAAATTTGAAAGATGTTGTGAGCTGGTTGTATCATCGGATCTCTGGCGAGTGGCCACGGAGCAGAATTTTATTTCGCCGTCGTTCAATGCACTGGTACGGGAAGGGGAACAAAGGGCCATTTATTCCAACCTTCATCAACTCTGGGAGGCTTTCATAAAATAAAAATACCCAGCTAAGAACCCGATTTTGAAATGACAGACCATGTTTCTGGAAAGAAATCCACACTTTTCCCCCCCAAAATATCAGCCTCTCCTGTGAGGAATTGAGTCAGACGAGTTTCCCTGTCGGGTGGAAGCCATAAATTATTGTCTCATTGAAGACTCTTTTCTCATTAATTTTGCCAGCAAATAAGGCTTCATTTTCACAAACTCAGTCAAGTGAATAATATCAGATGTTTGCCAGAGGGTCTCCAAGAGCCACAGCTCCGTGTGTTGATCCTGGAGGGATGCTCCCTGCTCCAGACCAAGAGGATAACGGGACAGATTCGGCTCCAGTTCTGCCAGATCTGGGCTCAGAACTGTGGGAGCAGGGAAATGAAAGGGCTTTAATGATCCGAGCATTCAGAGAAATCCTGGGAGCGGAAAAGGGACCAAATGGAGCCGTCCTTGGATCTTGTTTTACAGGGTGTGTTTTACGGGCATGTTTTAGAAAAGCGTCTCGGGTGGGTGACACCCATGCAGGGTTCCACTGTTCTTCCTCCATGATTTTGAAGGCAAATCCATTGAATTCTGGGAAGAGTGTCATTCTCAGTAGCTCTGCTCTGGCTGACAATAGAATCCCTCCAAATATTTTGGGATTTTGGCAAGATGTGGTGCATCTCTGCCCTGGGCTTTTCACCTGGAATCTTGCATTTCCTGCACCGTAACCCATCAGATCTAAGTACCAAGGATGGGTGTAGGGGGGTTAAATTTCTCTTTACAATCAGACTGCATGTTTAAAAAACCATTCCCTCTGGATTAAACGAGGACTTGGCGAGGGATTATATTCAGGGTTACCTCAATGAGCAGGGAATTCATGTTAAAAGGACATGTTGTGAACTCTGCTTCCCAAAACCACTTCTAAGTCCAGCCATTAAAGGGCTGGCTTTTCCCTCTAAGTTATTCTTTCTCACTCCATCATTTGTCACGTTAACCTCAAACCATGTAGCGAGAAATCTTCCTTATATCAGTTACCATGTTTGCCATATCTGATCAGCGTGATTGATCATGGCCCCAGCCACAGGTTGGTAATAAGCTGTTTTGAGAGAGACACACATTTCCCCCAGGACAAAGCTGGCATGACAGCATTATAAACCGGCCATTTATCAAGCTGCTCCCAGGTGGTCACTGTCGGAGCACGGCTCGGCAGCCTGGGCTTCCACGGAGCTACGGGGGGATGGACCCGGGGCTGGTGGGCACCGTGCTGCAGCTCATGCAGGAGACAGTAACAAATGACACCGCGCTGCAGGAGGAATTGGGAGTGCAAATGTCACGCCTGGAGTCGGCCAAGTCCCTCCTCGGAGCTGCTCTAGGTGGCAGCGGGGCAAAACTGCCACAGGACTGCTCCACGGGGAATGCTGGGGGCTGTTCCTGTGCCCCGAGGGGAAGGGGCTCAGTGCTGCCCAAAATACGGATGGAGCAGACTCAGCGTCAGCACAGCTTTGCGGCCCAGGACTTTACAGAGTCTGTGTTTGTGGGGAGGCTGGAGAGCATCTCCCACGAGGAAAGGCTGAGGGAATTGGGAATGCTCAGATTGGACAAGAGAAGGTTTGGGGTGACCTAAATGTGGCTGTCCAGTGCCTGAAGGAGAGGACAAGAAAGATGGAGATGGAATTTCTACAAGGGCCTGAAGTGACGGGACAAGGGGGAATGGATTCAAGCTCACAGAGGGAAAGTTCAGGGTGGATATATGGAAAAAATCCTTCCCTGTGAGGGTGGGGAGGCCCTGGCACAGGGTGCCCAGAGAAGCTGTGGCTGCCCCTGGATCCCTGGAAGTGTCCAAGGCCAGGTTGGACGGGGCTTGGAGCAGCCTGGGCTAGTGGAAGGTGTCCCTGCCATGGCAAGGGGTGGAACAAATTCATCTTTAAGGTTCTTTCCAACCCAAACCAGTCTGTGATTCCATGAGATTCATCTTCTGAAGAACTGAATAAGCTTTTACAAAACTTTTTTCTTTTAACCTCCTCTGTGTTGTGTTGCCCCTCACCCTTCCCCCCTTTCCCCTGAATTTTGGTAAAGTGACTTTTATTTTACAGCTTAAACATGTAGTTATTCCCAGACTGCACAAACTGCAATTTTTAATCTTAATGATAGATTTAGTGACCACTGAAGTGTAAAATAAACTACTGTGGCCTAATCAATCAAATCTGCATAGTTGAGAGAAAGCACCTGTATGAGGCTTTTATATCAGAATGTCTGTAATGGTAATAGATGTTTATTAGCAACCATAAAGCTGTTTGAATTTAATATCTCTCTAAATAACACCAACAGCATTAAAACAAATCTCTGAAGCAAATGCAACTGCGCCATAAACAGCCCACAATGCAGGGTTTAAAAGCCATTACCAGAATCCTGTGAGATTCATGGCTTGTTCTGTGGCTTAGGACACTCAGCTGTGAGGGAGCAAACACTGCACGTGGGGGAAGGAGCCCTCAGAATAAAGCCTTGCCCAGGTATTTGTGAAGGGCTGGATTTTGTATTTTGGCACAAAATGTTTTGTTAAATGCAACAGGCGGTGGAGGCTTCCACCGGGGCAGTGTTCCCATCTGAAACGTCCCTAAAAATAAATCAAATCCCATCAGCTTTCAGGCCAAGAACCTCTTCCCAGGCAGTGCTGAGGACTCCGAGGTGGTTTTGAAACACTGAAGAGGCTGCAAACACTCCAAACTTGTTCAAGTGCTCGTCCCTCGTAGTCAGAAGTGAACACAAAGTACCTCCCGAGCAGATTTTTAGGTTTCCTTGGCACTTCGATATCTGTGGAAAACAAACGTGTTGCTCTAAGGAAACGGCGTAAAAGTAAAATCATGAACAGACCACCGAGGCCATGAATGCACTTTCAAGGATTTAAAAAATATTCAGGTTTTGTAAATTTAAAACAGTTCAAGTTTTCTTCTGTTTAATCAAGAGTTCTTCTTCACTCCCTTATTTACTGGAATGTTAAAAACATCCTTGGGGGTGGTTATAAGCTGGAAAATTCTCAGGCAATCTGCTTTTGAATCCTGAAAATACAATTTTCACCGAGTGTGGCTGCTGGTGGACTGGGAAGTGTTTATAAAACATATGAGCCACTCTGGGAACTTCTGCTTGACAGCTTTATGGGAGGATTGGGGTGAGAGGGAAGCTTTCCACAGGCAGGGATGGGCTGCACTGGGAGGTGCTGGTCCTGCTGAGGTGCCTAAAGCCCTTCTCCTGGAGTATGGACACTGAAATCCACACTTTTATGGGATATGGAAGCAGATAAACCGCAGTTCTGGGATCCTGATGCAGCCTGAGGTCGGGGCCCCCAAGAAGTGGTTGTTTTTTAGGTAGCTGTGGTCAGGTCAAAGCGGTTGGAAAAAACAGGAATATTCAGCTGGGGCATGTGGGGAAGAACAGGGACAGTGTTCCCCAGGTTTGCTCCAAGGTCCGGGGCTCCCATGGGGAACATTGGGGTGCTCTGACACAGCCAGCCCAGCCCCTCCTGGGGGATGCCAGATGCCAGGATTGTCCAAAATAAGTGAGGCCCGAGAGGGGATTTTTCCCAGTAGAGGAGGAGAAAAGCCAAGCGAAGCTTCAGCCTGTTCCTGGGAGGGAGCAGGGAGAGGGCACCTGGTGCTGGAGGAGCTTGGCTGAAATCTCATCTGTTTCTGAAAGGGCCTGGACTGGCAAAGGGAATACTCTGCAAGCATGGAAATGAAATTTCAGGAGTAATTTTTGCCGTGCTAAAACGCCAGGTCAGGCTCTGCAGTGCTGGCGCAGGGGTGCTCCCACTGCCTGCAGACCCGCCTGGCGCAGCTGTGGCTCCCAGACACCGAGCTGGATCTCCAAGGAGTCGGGCAGGGGACTGTCTGTAATCCCTGGGGGTGGGCACTGTGCAGGGGAGGGCTTGGAACACCCCAGCTTTGTGTTTGTGCTCTCCCCTGAGCAGGAAACCCCCTGGTTCCGCTGGCATGGCTGGCACGGGGGAGCCGCAGACAGTTTGGGGAGGAGGTGAGAGACTGAGAGAGAAGCCTATCACCTACCAACCCCCAAAACAACTGTGAATGATCAAAATGAATGCTGCTTATCATTTGTGGGAAGTGCAGGGTTGATATGTGGCCTGTGGGAGGTGTTAGGAAGAAGAAGCTGCGTGGTTCGATCGCGAGCGACGGAACAGCTTTTCCTCAGCTCTTCAAACGCAGCTAAATAAGGACTCTGCAACAACAGAATGGTTTCTGTTATAAGGAGTCATTTCTTATTTTGCTATAAATTACAAAACACCACCACCACCCTTCCATAAAAAAAAAAAAAAAAAAGAAAAAATGGCTTGAGCAGGAACAATTGCAGGAGACAGCGCAGGGGCTGCCCGGGTGCGATAACGAGCCCTGAGCTCAGCCGGGGAAGCGGAGGGGCAGCAGCCCCCCAGCACCAGGGATTTTCCTTTCCATCAGACAGAAAAAAAATTAACAGAAGGCCAGAGAGGGTGGGATTGGATTGTAGAGGCCAAAGACCAGAGAGAATACCAGGAATTATTTCAGGGAATTAACGGGATTAATTTCAGGATTCATTCTGGGCTGGGCTGGGGAACCCAGCAGAAACTGTTCTGTACCTGTTTCATGTAACTATTGAACTGTTCCTGCAGGAGGTTTAAGTTTTGCCCATCGTTTCCCACTGCCGTTGGTTTTGTGCCACCTTTGTCCTTGCAGTCACTGGAATTTTCTCTGATCTCTGTTCAGGCTGTGAGTTCACCTTGAGATCCCTGGGAATCCCCCAGCTGTGATCCCCAGCCTGGGAACTGAAGTGAGGAGCTTGGGAAGCAAACAGCAAACCTGGCTCAGCTCTCCTTGAGCCCTCCTCATGTTCTTCCCTGTTTCCTTCAAGTCTTGCTTCACTCTTGACTTAGGAATTCCTTGAAACAGGACCTGTTTTCTTTGTCACTTGGCACTTCCTCCAAGGTGCCAATCCATGCTGCATTTTCCCGGGTGCTCTGACGGTGTCCTCAGGGATGCTGGAGGAGCTTCTCACTGTTGCTTTTTGCGAGGCAGGTGTGAGGTGCTGAGGACAGAAACGAGGTGTCCTGGGGCTGTGAAGGGGTTCCAGTGGTTTTTGTGGAACCTGTCAGGGCTGTGAGCAGCTCGGTGCAGAACTGCCACGGTGGCCGCTGGTTTTCACACTCTCTGCAGGATGAGAAATGGGTGAGCTGAGCTCAAAAACTGTTGCAGACTTGTCTTGCACTGAGTGCATCAGGATGAGGGAAATTAGGACAGAAAGAAATGGAGAAACTCCTGTCCAGCCTTGCCTTAGGTGTGGAAAGATAATCCAGCTCTGGTGCATTGATCCCTGCCTTCTGAACTTAGCTTTTAAAAATATTTCCTTTGTGCATCTTGTCCAGAAACAAGACACTAAAACTTGGCCATTTTCGAAGCTCCAATATTAAATTTTGGTGCAGGCTCACAGCTCAGACACAACTCTCCAATCTTGAGGGCGTTACTCAATGAGAAGAATAATCACCTTGACTAATTATTCTCTTCTCCCAGGAGTTAGTGACATGATGAGATGGAACGGCCTCAAGCTGTGCCAGGGGAGGCTCAGGTTGGACACCAGCAGGAATTTCTCCATGGAAAGGGTGGTCAGGCCTTGGCAGGGGCTGCCCAGGGAGGTTTGGAGTGCCCATCCCTGGAGGTGTTCAAGGAAAGCCTGGACGTGGCACTCAGTGCTCTGGGCTGGTGATGAGGTGGGGATTGGTTGGGGACTTGATGGTCTTGGAGGTCTTTTCCAACCTCAATGATCCTGTGATTCTGATTCTGTAATCAAAAAGTTCCTACTGTGCTTCAGGAAGGGGAGAGTTTCTGAAATTTGGGTAGAAATTTGGGAGAGGCAGCCTGTGGTCCCAGGGATTTGGGACAAGTGTGTCCCAGCAGAGATTGTGGGGGCACTTGAGCACCTTCATCACCTCAGTTCATCAGATTCATCTTCCACACAGGGGAAACTCGATTTTGTCTCTGGATGGGGTGGACTGGGAGCTCCTCAGCAGTGTGGTGGTGCAGCACCTTGTGTAAAGAGCCTGCACTGCACACAGGAGCGGGAATTATCCCTGAAATTCCCAAGTTCCACATTTGGGAGCAAGGTTGTGGTGCAGATCCACAGCGGAGGGCAGCGTCCCCTTAGAACAGGGGAATTCTCAATGCAAAGGACTTCTTCTGGGAGTTTTGCTATAAAATAAATGTCCTGTCCAACCACAGCACTCATAGGTCCAAATGAAATAATTTGTCTTTAAACTGCATTATTTCTCCTTCTCCAAGCAGAGCCAAAGGCCTGAGTCTGCCTTCAGGATTAGCAGCCAGTACAATTTCAATCTATAAATGAAGCCCTTTCTGATTTGCAAATAAAAAGCATCTGAAACCACTAACCAACTTGGCTTGAGTTTTTAGGCCTATAAAAATGTCTGAACCGTTTGTTTTTAGAATTTTCTAACTGGAAAACGTGCTCCTATGAGCAAATACGTCCAAGTTTCAATTGGAAGATGAGAGGAGTTCGATTTTTAGATGAGAGGAGTTAAAAAATCTTCACGTTTGCAAGGAAACTCAGAGCACTTGGTCCTCTAGAAACAGCTACAGTTTAATTTTAAATAACCACCAACCCCTGTTGCTGCACCTGCATTAGGGACACGGAGTTAAAGGACTTGTTGTCCTTGGATCCGAAAATCCAGGTGCAGAATTGTGGCCCAAGCAGAGCAAGAAGGACTTTTCCCATGGATTTCAGTGGGATTGGGATTGTTAATCCAGCACCTGTCTCAAGGGGAAGCGTTTGCACAAGCACACACAGTGCTGACAAAGCCACCACGGGGCGGGGTGTTCTTCCCACATTTCTTCGGCTGTTTGCACGTGGAGCCACTGAAAACCACTAAAAATACTAATTGAGAGCAGAGTAATTGCAGTTTGGTTGTAAATTACTCAGCGAAGAGCTGTAAAACCCCTGAGCATCAGCAGGTTCAGGTGAGCACTGGGATGGTCGTGTCTGTGTGAGAGGCTGGGCTGCCTCCAGGATGCTCCTCCTGCTTCCCAACTTTTCTCTGCCCTGACCTACGCAGGTGTTTCAGGAATATTTCAGTGCCCTCAGTTTCGTAGCAAAACAAGGAAATAAAAAGGTGCAAAACTCAAAACTCAACTTTAAAAATGTTCAGTTGGTTTGGGACTGTGGTAGGAATTCAGGGCGACTCCTCTGAGTTTTGGGTTTCTTTTGAGTCGGAAAGATTTAAGTCATCATCCCTTTGCCCAGGTCTGATTTCCTGATTTCTTAACCCTCAGTTTAATGGTGGTTTCTGCTGCTGAAAGATGAACGTTGCTGTGCCAGGCAAAACAGTTGGAATGGCTGGAAAACCATTCCCAGCTGGGAATGTGCAGACCTGGGGCAGAAGATCACGGCATCATTTATTTTGGAAAAGACCTCCAAGCTCATCCAGTCCATTGAGATGCACCAGGTTGCCGGAGGGCTCAGGCTGCATTTGCTTTTCCTTGTTACTTTATGAATTGAAAAGGGAAAAAAAAGATTGTAAACAAACAAAAACTCTCCACTCTCAGTTTGTTTGTATTTTCCTGGTTCCAGGCTGCTCCTTCCACTCTTTCCTCAGTGAGTGCCTCACTTTGGCTGCTGTTTGTGTGCAGGGTGTTGCTGGAACCATGGGCTGGCGGAGGCTGTGGGGTTGTCCCCCCTCCAACCCCTTGCACCCCGTTTCTTCAGGAATACCTCAGAGTTCGTTGTGTTTTAGCACTATTTGAAATCGGTTTTGTTTGGTCTGAGCTGCCCTTGTGGAGGATTCCTGCTCCAGGAGGACGTTTCCTTAACGGCTGTTTGAGGAGACATCAGGGGAGATCAGTGGAAGGGCAGGGTGAGGTGTCCTGCGGGCCTGGGGCATTTTGATGCCACCTCTTGGCCCTATCCCCACCTGCCCCAGCCCCTCAGGAGGGAAAACCCTTGGAAGAGCATCCCTTGGAGAGCATTCTTTGGGAGAGCATCCCTTGGAGAGCGTCCCCAGGGAGTGTCCCTGTGCCCGGTGCTGCTCCATCCAATGGGGAGTGAACCAGCCTGGCCTTTGGCATTCCTGGAGGAACCCCTCAGGATACAGAAGCTTCATTCCAGGCTTAACCAAAAGTTTTCCTAAACCCAGGCGACCCCCGTGCTGTGACAACCCGAGGGGATCGGTGTGGTGTCCAGGATGGGGAATTCCCATGGATGTGGGATACAGGGAGCATCTTTCTACGAAATAGAATAATATCAAATATTACCCAACTATAGAATAATTTCCATAATTCCCCATAATTTTCCAAATTAAACCCCCCTGTCCTGCTCCCATGTGCCCATTGCTCCTCCTGGAGCACCGCTGGCCAAGGAACCGGTGGTGGCTGTGATGGACGGGCCGGGGCCGCCCTGCCAAGGGCCATCCCCCGCTCCCAGTTCTCCCCATCCCTGTGCCCACTGCAGCAGCATGCCAGGGGCTGGGAGAGCCCCGTTACCCCCCCTTATCCCCTGTTATTCCTGTTACCCCCCGTTATTCCCGTTATCCCCTGTTATTCCTGTTACCCCCCGTTATTC
>VXAD01007707.1:206376-238623 GCA_013399195.1 Dicrurus megarhynchus | reverse complement strand
GGAATGGGAATGCCAAGGGAAGGGATATCGCCTGCTTTGGTAGTAACAAAACTGCTCCGGAATTCTGGATTGATTTCTCCAGAGACTCCAGCCTGCAGAACTTCAGGAGAAGTTCCAGAAGCTCAGAGAATATGGAAACGCTGTCAGACATGTCCTGAGTTCTGTGCTTAACTCCAACCTTGTTTTCCTATATTTGTGGATCCCTTTAACCCCTGAACTGTGGCAGAGGAAGGCCCTGAGCTAACAGAATCCCTGAGAGCGCCCTGTTCCAAACGGTTCGGATTTATGGATGGCACTGGAAATATTTCTGTGGTGTGTGTGTGACATTGGCTGAAATTTTATTAGACCTGCACTTGAGAATCAATTCACAAAAGGCAGAAGCAGGAAAATCTTGGTGAACCATTAATCAGCCCCTTCTTAGCAGCAAACCCAGCGCAGTGTTGATGTGACAAGTGGAATGGATTCCATGACAATTTCATCTGGAAGTTCTCTTCCTGCCTCAGAGCAGTGCTGAATGCAATTCCCTTGTTATTACTACTTAGAAAAATATGTTTGTTTAGTCTTTTATTTCTGATAGCTCCGACTGTCTGGGAGTTCTCAGCAGGTTTTGTCTTCTGTCATAAATGATGGCACCTCTTTGTATGTGGGCGAACGCACAGGTAGGTGCAGATATTTGTGATTTTACCTCAGGCAGGGAGTCCAGCCTCTCTCCTAGGGTTCATTATCCCCTGTTTCCCTGAACCAAAATGAATCCTGTTTAATGTGAGAAACATTTCACGAGCTGTGGGAGTAGGGAAGGCTGTGGATCTGTTTGAACCCCACTGCAAGAATAACTTGAACGGTTCATTATGGGCCAACGTGATCAGAGGAACTGCAAGATGTTGGGGTTTATCCAAGTTTGTTCACAACTAAAAGTCCCTCCTTAAATGATAATTTGTTCTGGTTTGGGTTTATTTGATGCTTCTAAACACCGTTTGTGTGTACCGGGTATTGGAGATCAATCAAAGGTTGGACTTGATAATCTTGGAGGTCTTTTCCAACCTAAATGATTTTATGATTCTCTGATTCTGTTCAATTTAAAACTGCACCCAAAATCTGCTGAGTGGGGACTGGCACCTGGAGATTTCTGCTGCATCCATTCACCTCCCTGAGCAGCACAACCCAAACATCTCTTTTGCTGTGACATTCCAGCTTCTTTAGGCCTGAGAAAGGTGCAGAAATGAGTTTGGACCTGAGCAATGGGTTTTTCTGATCCTGTTACGTATTGTCTGNTGATTTTATGATTCTCTGATTCTGTTCAATTTAAAACTGCACCCAAAATCTGCTGAGTGGGGACTGGCACCTGGAGATTTCTGCTGCATCCATTCACCTCCCTGAGCAGCACAACCCAAACATCTCTTTTGCTGTGACATTCCAGCTTCTTTAGGCCTGAGAAAGGTGCAGAAATGAGTTTGGACCTGAGCAATGGGTTTTTCTGATCCTGTTACGTATTGTCTGAACCAGTTCGAAAAAAATTTTTGCAAAAGTCTTTATGGAAGTGAATTTAATTGGGATAAACAGGGAAAATGGGAGGTAGAGGATCTCAGCTGTCTCATGGCGGATTTCAAGCAGTTTTTCTTCGTGAAATTAGCAGAGTTCGTAAAGACGACTTCAGGTCACTTCATCATCAAAGGGTTAATTCTAATTTTGAACTTCCCAAATGTCAGTGCTCTTCTATCCAAAATTACAGCAACTGGCTTTATCAACATATGCTTTTCATTACCTACAAGACTTACAATATTTTTGGTGTCTGTATCAACTTGATTCAATTACTGGTACCACTGCGAGGGAACATTCCCTCCAGGGAAAAGGGGGTGAATGCATCAGTGCCCATGGATACAGTGTAGGGAGCAGATTAATATAACAGATTTACATCAAGACTGCTGACTCCATTACTTTAAAACTCCTGTAATTGACTTTTTTAAAAATGACATTAGCATTTAAATGGTACTATCGTTACAAGGGTGAAGGTTCAGCAGAATATGATCAATTTATTGAGCTCTTCAAATGTTCTTTTGATATTTATTTTTTGTTGTCATGCTGGAGGGGTTTTTAGTGTTTTGTCAGAGGCAGGAAAAAGTCTATAGCACAGAGATCCTGGGCTGAGCAGCTGCTGGGGAGGAAGGCAGGGGAAGCATGAGTTGCTCAGAGTTGTCTTCCTCATCTCCATCCCTCCCACCCTGGAACTTTTCCGAGAGGTAAAATCCCAGTAAGACAGAAAGGAATAATTTGCAGAAGCTGTCGTTGGCCTGGGAGAAGAGCCTGCTGCTTGTGCTCTATGGAAAACAGACAGGGCCGTTATCCACCATGAAGGGCCTTTCCAGCATCACACATCAAAATTCTTTCAGTTGCCTTCAAAATAGCTTCCAGTCCAACCAGTGCAGCTTCCACTTCCAGAGATTTCACATGGGCCTGGGAGAACGATGCTCTCCAAATCCCACTGACTTTGGTCCAAGACTTTCAGGAGAAATTTCTTCATGGAAAAGATGGTCAGGCTTTGGAAGGGGCTGCCATGGAGGTGCTGGAGTCCCCATCCTTGAAGAAGTTCAAGGAAGGACTGGATGTGGCACTCAGTGCTCTGGGCTGGTGACAAGGTGGGGATCAGGCGCAGGTTGGACTCGATGGTCTTTTGGAACCTCTTTTCCAACCTCAGTGATCCTGTGGTTCCATGGGCTGGATGCCTGATGCACTGTGGAGCTTTCCTCTGGGACAGTGGTTCCACAGAAGGTCCAGCACCATTTTGTCTGCAGGGAGGGTATGGGAGGTGCTTCTCTGCAGGTGAGAAGGTCCCTGTTCACTGAGCACACCGAGCTCTGAGTTTTGCTGCACTGACAGAAATTTGGAGTCATTTCCTTAGACCTCAGCATGGTGGGAAACGCTCAGGAGGATGATCCTACAAAACCCACGTGTGATGGCTGTAACCTATTAAGGACTGGATTCTTGTAAAGGAGGTTTTTTGGGGTGCCGAACAATTCACGTGGCTGCAAAGCACGTTGGGAAATAACACAAAAGTAGCAGGACAGAGCCTTTTCTTATGGAAACCCTAACCCAGAAAACCGGGATGGCCAAAGGCTGGTACCTGCAGTGTCACCCCTGTACACCTGTGTCCCCAGACACACGTGTGACAGGCAGACACGTGTGTGTGCCCACATATCTTAAAATCAGTCATTCTATCCTAAATATTCAGATATCATCTCTGAAACAAAGTTTTGGAACTCTCTGAAGGCCAATCAAGGCCTCCCTGGGAGTGTTCATCGTTTCCAAGCCTGCAGACAGAGAAAATGGTGGCGGTTTGGGGGTAAATTTGTGGTGCCTCACTTGGACATTCCCATTTGTGGATAAATAAGCGTTAAGGCTTTTCCTCCTGAGCCATCAAGTGCCACAAAACCCAGCACAGAAATGTAACAACAGCCCATGGGGTTTTGATGAGCCCACTTTGTTTCTCCCAATTTTGAAATGCAAAATTTAAACGAAGAAAAGAGCAACTGTGCTGATTTTTCAGTTTTAATTCACCGCTCTTTGGTTGCTGCCAATAAAATCGATAGATCCTGGTCCTGATCTGTGTGGAAAAGCAGGTCTGGGATGCAGGGGGAGTTCAGACACAGCAGCAATAGGTAACTTGGGATCCCTCCTGCTTGCCTGGCTATAAAAATGCTTTGTAATGACCCAGTTCGACCCTGCCAGTTCTCCCTGACCTCCTCCTTCTCAGGATGCTGCTTAATTTGCACTAATTACATTCCGTTCTGACAGAAACTTGGGCATTGTCTCAAGCTCTCAGGTATTTTCACTGCCATGTCCCAACTCAGAGTGGGAAAATGGCAATAAGTGATTTATGAAAATACACTTTGTTTAATATAATACATCAGCAGCTTGCACGCAGTGTCATCGGTGTGTATAAACAGCCCTTCAAGTATGACTTGGTGTTTTAATCTTGAATTCTTCCTGGGATCCACGAGAGCTGCTTAAAACCAGCAGTAGCACTTGGAATAATTCATGCAGTCATTGGCTTTGGGGTGCTTTTTCTTGGTTTGCCTCCAGAATCCCAGGTTAAATTCCTAATAATAATATGGGGGTTGATGACTAGTGCAGAGAATTCTGCTTCAAAGAGGTCAATAATGTAGGAAAGATCTTCAGAAAGGAAAATTTATGGGAGAGGTTCAGCTTTAGGTTCTCCTAAAATCAGGGCTGAGTGAAGGTGTCTGCAAGTGTGGATTGAATGGAGATGGGGAAAAATCCATTCTGTGGTTTTGGCTTACAGTGGAGTGAGCAACAAACCTGTCCAACAAGTAGTTTACAAAATTGGACTGTGTCAAAATGCCTGTTTTGGCCTAAAATGAGCCTTTTTAGTGAGGAGGGGGCCTGGAATGAGTATGTGTGTGAGGGAACATGGATCTCTCTCTCCTGCTCTGCACTGACACAGCCTCTGTTCCCTGTGGAGTTTATCACCCCACATCAGCTTTGTGCAGAATAATTTCCACAGCCAGACCTGTTTTGCTCCTCGTTCAGGTGTGTGGGTGATGCTGAGCACAGCTCAGGACCTCTCCGTGCCGTTCCAGAGCCAACGGGCCACGAGCCCCTTGTGCAAAGAGTGGCAGAAAAGGGGTCGGTGTTGTCACAGTGTGACCTGGGGACACAACCCAGCCGTGACAGCCACATGGCAGCGATGGATCCCGCCCTAGGGGCTGTGGGAATGCGTCCCTGAGGTGGGAGCAAGGCCCTGCTCTCCCCATGGAAGCAGATCCCCACCCGAAGGCCCAAAACGACGGCCAAAAACCAGCCCACGGAGCACATGGCGAGGCTTTGTGTTACCTCCCAAAGCAGGAGATCCGAGGCATTGTTGGAGCTGCACCGAGGCTTTTAGGCACAGACGGTATCAGCAAAGCAGTTGCATGTTTCAAAATATTGTATCATTTTAAAGTGCGGTGCGCATTAGGTCAGTGAAAGGGGATCCGCCAATTTGAAGCGCGGGCGGATAAAGCGGCTCTGTGTTCGCAGAGACAGAGGCACCCCGGGCCCGAAATCCCTGGAGCTGTCTTTCAGAGAGTGATAGTTACGGAAATTAGCAGTGCAGAAATCCATCCTAATCATTCATCGGGAGCCTTATTAACTGTCTTAGCCGTGTTATTAGCAGAGGGCCCGGCCCCCGCGCCGGCACGGGGATCGCTCCCTGCATCCCAACCCTCACAAACACCGGGAATCTCTTCAGAAACGGCAGTGGCACGAGGGAAAAAATGATCTAATCTTGATGTCAATGCCTTGTTTTGCCAGGCAATCTGGTGCAGAGTGAAACACCTCTGGAACGGCTCTGCCACAGAGCCAGGCTGGGTGAGCTGGGGGGGCTCACCTGGAGAAGAGAAGGGTCTGGGGTGATCTTAGAGCTCCTTCCAGGGCCTAAAGGGGCTCCAGGGGAGCTGGAGTGGGACTTGGGATAAGGGATGGAGGGGCCAGGACACAGAGAATGGTTTCTCACTGCCAGAGGGCAGGGATGGATGGGATATTGGGAAGGAATTCTTCCCTGTGAGGGTGGGGAGGCCCTGGCACAGGGTGCCCAGAGCAGCTGTGAGCTGCCCCTGGATCCCTGGCAGTGTCCAAGGCCAGGCTGGATGGGGCTTGGAGCAGCCTGGGACAGTGGGAGGTGTCCCTGCCCATGGCAGGGGTGGCACTGGATGGGCTTTAATGTCCCTTCCATCCCAAACCATTCCGTGATTCCCTGAAAGAGGTGAGCTGTGACTCTGAGCTCCTGCTGCTGCTCCGTGAGCACCGTGGGGCTCCTGCCCGTCCCTCCAGCCAGGCGGGGCTGGCATGGGAATAGCAAAAGGGACACAGCCAGGAGAGGGTCCTGGGTGACTGTGCCAGGGGCTGAAGCCATTTCAAAGCCAGGATTTGAATGGCCACGGCTGGAAATGGGAAGTGCCTTGGAAGCAGAGTCAGTGTCTCTAAATACAGTATTTAACACACTGAGAGTTCTAACAACTGTTTCTTGCTGACAAACTTTACCTGAATAAGAAAAACCCCAATAATACTTGGTCCAGCTGGCCTTCTCATAGAGAATTTTACCATAAACTTTGTCCCTGATTTTATTTCATTTTGATTTTATTTTCCGAGTATCAATTTGAGACCAATTTCTTAGAAAAAAAGAACACCAGAGCGTTTCAGAAGGGTGAGCTTCAGCTCTGACCCTCGGGATCCCCATCTGATGTTAGCTCCAAATGAAAGAAAATTAAATTACACACTTGGGTTCAAGGATTTACGTCTGTGAATCCCACTCTGGCTGGTATCTCCACCATTAGGGAAACAAAGAACATAGAGGAGATAAATAATACTTGGGAAAGACAGAATCTTTTTTGTCTGCTCCTTTATCTGTAGTTTGACTGTGTTCCTTAAGTGTTGAAAGGGGCACTTTCTTGGCAAGTATGACACAAATAACCTTCACCCTTGACTGCACTGTCGGAGACAGTTATAAATTTGAGGATAAAGGACACGAACAAGAGTTACTTTATATGACATTTTCTCATGATAGCAGGGATGGGGAAGCCAAGGAGTGCTCCCTCCTCACTCGTCCTGGGGTTGTTTGTCACGCAGTCGGGTTTATGGCCCAGCAGTTCTGTGTCACGGCGAGTGGCCCTGGGGGTGTTGCTTTCTGTGCCTGTGGGGTCCCTTTTCCTGGCTTTTGTCACCCCACTGAGCTGTCCTTCCTCCAACAAGGACATGGCACCGACCCTTCCCAAAGGGCTGTTTGGGAATCCCAGTATTTAATAATCTGATCCTGTTTGGGAATCCCAGTATTTAATAATCTGATCCTGTGCCCTCACCTGAAGGCAGGGGAGAGTTGTCTTGTCATGAGGCAGCTCGAAAAAATCTTTTTTTTTTCAAAGAAAGTGTTTGCAATTTTTAAAATGAAGTGTTTTCTCTTGAGGGTAAATGTATCATGAGGAATTTCACAGTAAGAAGGATCCTACACAGAGAAGTACATTGAAATACTTTAAGCAGCTGAAAGATATTAATTAAATTTATCAGTTATATAGTCTTAGAAACAGTTTCATCATTTTCCAGGCTGAAAAGGGGGAAATTTGGATGGGATACTGGGAAGGAATTCTTCCCTGGGAGGGTGGGGAGACCCTGGCACAGGGTGCCCAGAGAAGCTGGGGCTGCCCCTGGATCCCTGGCAGTGTCCAAGGCCAGGCTGGATGGGGCTTGGAGCAGCCTGGGACAGTGGAAGGTGTCCCTGCCATGGCAGGGGTGGCACTGGATGATTTTAAGGTCCCTCCCAACCCAAGCCATTCTGTGAGTCTATAATATTTTTAGATACATTCAAAAGATTTTCTAAGGTTTTTTCACTCCTTTAAACATTTTCCGTTTCATTGCAGCAACCCCCAGTGTGTGGCTGTGTTTATGCTGTGAACAAGCTCAGGGGATTTTTTTCTGGTGCATTCCTATTGCAGAGCTTCTGAGGGAATTTTTCAGACTTTCATAAATGCATTTTTAAGATTTCTTTTTTAAGGATAATTAGAAAATTGCAAAAACCTGCATCAAAAAAGCAGCAGTACCACCATGAGCTTGGCAGAATTTTCAACACAGAAGCCCTGATGTATCCGGGGAGCTCCTGGGGACACTTTGGGGGTTCACTCCTCCTCCAGTGTCAGGACTGCAGTTGGGGCAGTGGGTGCCCAGTGCCAGGGCTCAGTTCTGGGTGCACCCCCAGCATCTCTGCAGGTCCTTTCTCCTCCATATCCCAGCAGCCAGAGCTGAAACCCACAGGGATCACTGGGATAATCGGCATCAACCTTTGCATCCGGCCCCACAGCTGCACGTGGGGTTAGAACGAAACCTGCCCGTGGACACTGGGTTAGATAACAGATTCTGCCTAAACCCCACTGCTATCTGGGCACTGATTCATCAGCTCAGAAGCAGGACAAGGCTTTAATAAGAGGCACAATATTGCCCGGGGCAAAGTGAGAGCACAGACTTATCAAAGGCGCTGAACTTTGATTCAAATCTAATTCCATTATTGCCTCGGAAATAGGTTAAGGTCTGTGGGCTGCTGATTGCTTGGGAATGCACTTCAGGTAAATGAATAGTGTTTGGTTTGGGGAAAAATTTTCTCTCAAGCCAAATCGTGGGCTTGTTTCCAGAGCTTGTTGCACAGGTTTTTGAGGAATTCTCTGTGTATGGCAATCCAGAGTTCCAATGGCTTTACGTTCTCCATCCCTTTTCCTCATCTACTTCCTTTAAGAGCTGTGATTTTTTTTACTGTGAAATCTTAGCTCCTAACCCACACTAAAACCCAACCAAAGACATCTTCAGCTGTGGCCTCATCCCTCAGCTTGCTTTCCTGCTGTGGGATTATTTTAATAACTCACTATTTTAATAGTGTTACAGCTACTGCTTAAGTTTGCTGTGTTGCTGGCAAACTTTAGAAAGTTTGCCTAAAGCTCTGTATAAACCAGGGGATGGACAGAACACCTCATCCCGTGCCTCCTCATGCACCCTGCAGTCTGCTGAGCCCTCCAAGCTGGGCGATGAAGGAGGTCCTCTGTCTGGTTCCTTGATGAGCTTCATTTTTTGTAGGATTATCCATAATTAGTGAGGCTCAAAATTTCTGCAGCCTCGAGTCAGGGCAGTGGGAGCAGAGGTTTGTAGGGACTCTTCTGTTCCTGACCCCGACAGGCCCTGTCCTTCCCTTCCCCTCAGCTCCGTAGGCCCAGGAGATGCTGCCTGGCTTTTGGCAGAGGAATTGTGTTTAGTTTGTACCTCGGAGCATTTTTTCCATTTAAGCATTCACATTTCTCTCCTGGAATTTCCTCTGGTCCTGCTGTTCCATGGATGGGACAGTGTTGTCCTCTCAGGGCAGCTCTGTCCCAGGTCCCGTGTCCTTGTCTTTCCTGGGCAGAAGCCATCGGCTCTCATTCCTCCTTTTCCACTGAAAAAGGTCCTTTGCACACCTGTGTCAGGGAGGCTGTGGCTTGATCTGCAGATGTTTATCATCCCCCCTAAGTGTAGAAACAAAAGGCCACTTTGTTGTTAAAGGATATAATCCTTTTTTTTTTTTCATTATTCCACGCTTCCCCACACTTCTAAGTCAAAGCAATATTACCATGGGTTTGTTTTTCGAGAAAATCCCCTTTTTTTCCCTGAGGTTAAAGCTGTATTTTGAGCTCTATGTAGAATTGTCTGTACAGAGCTGTATTTTGATGGAAAATAGATGCTGCAGTTGAAATTGCAATAAGGAAACAGAGAAACAACAGGCACTGCTGAGATCGAAGCACTGATTAGGAGGGCAAATTAGATTTAGATTTCCTGAATATCTAACAGCAGCTAAACATTTTTTTTTGTCCTTTGTGTATGAGCATTTCCATTAAAATTTACAAAGGGCTTGAACTGGATTAGACTCCCACAGTCACTTTGAAATAACAAAATACAACTTGGCTGACAGGGGCTGTTTAGAAACCTTTTGCAAAAATTATCTTCAGAAACGTTAGCACTTAGCAGTTACAAAATGTCTACTTTTGTCTTGCCCCCTCTGCCAAGTTCCCTTTTTGTCTTGCCGTGAGGAGGATAAATTATCCGACTGGCGGAGATAAACCACAGAGAGGTGAGATTGCTGCAGCTCAATGCTCGCGGCTCCCAGCGCTCCGGCCTCCGCTCCGGCTTCAATTTAACCCCCTGGTTCTGGCCGTGTCAATCAGGCCCTTAATGAATACATTCCTAAACGAGGTCGGGGGTTTTTTTGCCTTGCTAGAAGGTGCAATTAATGTTTTGGCTTAAGACATGGAGTTTATAAGGAATGTATAGGGTGCAGCGCGAGGTCTTTGGGGTAAAACGAGGAATTATCCGAACAGAAAAAAGCATTTCCTGCGTTGCTCTGGAGAGGCTGGAAAGCGCTGGCACAGGGCAGAGTGGGGGAAATGCCACCTCGGAGGTGCCACCAGGAATCCTTTATGCCCTGGCATGCGTGGTTGAGCTAAACACGAGCTGGGCATGGGGCTGAGGGCAAGGACACGAATAAAGTCCCTTTTGCTGCTGTGCTCTCAGCGCTCCTTTGTGGCAAACGTCTGCAAGAATGTGCTCCATAAAAAGGGGGGGAGTGTCTGAGAGGTTTCCCTTCCAATAAAAGGAAGAGCAGGATTTTCTTTCCGAGATAATTCCCTCCAAAGAAGCAGTGACATGCAGACTGGCTGAAACAGGAGGTGGAAGACAATTTTAGCAATAGGTGGTGACAGTTTCTTTTAGTCTCCTTTATATTCTGATGTCTCAGTCTAGTGGCTGACTAACAATATCTGGGGCTTCATCTAAGCAGGAAGCCTTCTGGCAGTGTCATTTTTCCATCTATTTATTTGGTCAGATCTGTGCTCTGGGGATGTGATGGTGGTGCCATCAGAGGGGTCAGAGCCTTGGAGGGGTTTCCTCTGTTTTTCCTGATCAGGAATAGAGTCAAGGGCAATGCAACAGGGCAGATCTGCTCAGAGCAGGTTGGGGGTTAGAGGGGGTGTTGAACTGGGTGAGATCGTCATTTTATATCCAAAATCTACTTTGAGAGGGGGTTTGTTCCTTGATGCCTTCCCAGTTCAGGGTTTTGGGATNGGAGAGGAGAGGAGAGGAGAGGAGAGGAGAGGAGATCCCATTTCGGGTAAACCTTTTATCCCAGTGATTTCTGGAGGTGGATCAAACCTAACCAAAGCCTGGGCAGTATGTACAGGTTGTGTCCAATTCTAGTACTTCAGGCCAGACACCGACTGCAGTTTTCTTTTGGGTCTCTCATATTATGGACCCAAAGTCTGTGCTGTCCCTTCAGGCTGTCATTGATAACCTCACCTGCTTCCCATATTTCATGGAATCACAGAATCCCAGAATGGTTTGGGTTGGAAGGGACCTTAAAGCCCGTCCAGTGCCACCCCTGCCATGGGCAGGGACACCTTCCACTATCCCAGGCTGCTCCAAGCCCCGTCCAACCTGGCCTTGGACACTTCCAAGGGATCCAGGGGCAGCCACAGCTGCTCTGGGCACCCTGTGCCAGGGCCTCCCCACCCTCACAGGGAAGGATTTCTTCCCAATATCCAGCCTAAACTTCCCCTCTTTCAGCTTGAATCCATTCCCCCTTGTCCTGTCACTCCAGGCCCTTGTAAACAGTCTCTCTCCCTCTTTCTTGTTCTTCCTTCAGGCACTGGAAGGCCACAATTAGGTCACCCCAAAGTGTCTCCTCTCCAAGGCTGAACAATCCCAAAACTCTCAGCTTTTCCTCCCCGCAGAGAGCCCTTGTAAACAGTCTCTCTCCCTCTTTCTTGTTCTTCCTTCAGGCACTGGAAGGCCACAATTAGGTCACCCCAAAGTTTCTCCTCTCCAAGGCTGAACAATCCCAAAACTCTCAGCTTTTCCTCCCCGCAGAGATGCTCCATCCCTCTCATCATCCTGGTCCCTCCTCTGGACTTCCATCAACAGCTCCATGCAGCCCATCCACAATTTCCCTCCCCTTGCAGAGGGTGTGCAGTGAATTTCCTGTAGAAAAGGGGATTGGATTCTAAATTCTCTTTAGCAAAGCCTGGACCTGCTTTGTCTGTGCAGAGTGCCCAGAGCAGTGGGGTTTGTGCCCAGGGCTGCCCAGGCACAGCGAGGAGCTGTAGGAATCATCCCTGGGATTCACTTTTCTGCCTGTCCTCAGAGCTCCCACACCTCCCAGGGACTGGCACTGGATCCAGGGTCTCTGAAGGAAATGAATCCACGAGTTTCCTGTTTCAAAACACCACTTTTGCCCTGCCCTGGTGGGGCTTGGTGTGAACAGGGCTGGGGAAAGGTGGGATGTTACTTATAAACCTCCCGTGAGGAAAGTTTTCAGGCTTTGTACCCAGCTCCGGGTGATCTGCCTTGCTGACATTATCCTGGAAGCCCCAAAGCACGTGGAAACATGGCCAAATGAATTCATATTCATAGTCATATTCATATTCATATTCATTTTGCCTGCTCCTGCAGGATGCAGTTTGAAAAATCCATAGGCTGGAAGTGTGCTGGTACCAAATTAGCATTTTTAATGAGATTTTATCCCTCCCTCCAGGGCCTGGTGGGTGCAGCACCTCCTTGGCCTGTTCAGGATGGATTTTCCAGGCCCTGCTGAGGGGGTCATTGGCTCTCTGGCTTTTAAGGAATCAAGAAGAGCAGCAGAAAATTTCATTCCATGTCCTGCAATGCCTAAAAACCCCTTTTTGCTTTTGAAATCCAAGAGCTTAGGCAGTGCTTGGGGTGGATAAATGAGATCTTCCCTTGCCGACAGCAAAGCATCTGTAAATCCAGAAATATTCCCAAATGAAGCCAGTAGCTCTGAGTAGTGCACACATTCCAAAGTTTACCAGGTAACCCACAGAAACCTGGGAATAAAAAAAAAAAGGGAGTGAAACAAATCCAGCGGTTCATTGCCATTGTGTAACCATGGGGTTTTATTGTTTCTGGAGAGCATGAGGCTTGGACTGAACACAGAGTAACAGTTTACTGATGTATAAACAGACAAATAACACGCATATTGTGCTCATATAAAATCAGCAAATATGTCATTTGAATTAGTGTGTTAAACTAGGAGTTAACAACGCACAAGTGTCTCCCTACCACCGAGTGTGTGAGGTTTTTTGGGATGTGGAGGCAGCACAGAGCACATCCCTCATGTCCCCTCCTGGCTGTGCTGGAGGGACACCCAGTCCTGCAGGAATTCATTTGTGTATCGAGCCTTTAGTCAATTTATAGATACATAAATACAGGGTTTGGGGGTTTTTTGAGGGGTGAAACAGCCTCTCCAGCCCTAATAAAGGATTTCTGAGTTCTTTCCAACTTGAAGACTGAAGACAAATGGTTCCCTCTCCGCTCAGCTTGGCTGCCAGCAGTACCTGCAGTAATTCCATAGTGCTCTGCCCAGCCTGGAGCGATCCCATTATCCCTGGAGCGATCCCATTTTCCCTGGAGCGATCCCATTATCCCCGCGTGTGCCAGGTGGGTGGGATCTGCGGGGCAGGCTCCGCTCCCATCGGGAAAGGGTTAACTGCCAACGCAGAACACAAACAGAGATGCGAGCAAACAGTCCCGGGCAGAAACCGGACCCATCACTTCCCTGCAATGAAAACCAGATTCACTCCTCCAACAATCATCCCACTGTTCCGGCACGGCCCTCCCTGCAGAGGAACGGGATTGTTGTTTCTCCTAAAAATTAAAAAAAAAATAAAAATAAATTTTAAAAAATCCTTGAACGTTATATTTCTAGGGATAATCTATTTTATCATCTGGGTAAGGAAAAAATAAAGTTAATTTTGTTTTCCGGGTCTGTGTGCTGAGCCTTACAAACAAAAGGGAAAGGGAGGGAGTTTGCAGTGCTGTCGGTCCGGATCTGAGTGGGAATTAGTTCAGACGAAATAAGTGAAATTGCACTAGTTAAAGTCTTAAATGTTTCTTGCATCCCCCTTTTTTTATTCTTTTAGAGGGGGGGAACAGGTATAAAGGCTGTTTGGAGAGAGAATTGATTCCACCTTGGTAAGCAGACCTTGTTTCCCTGCTACCAGTCCTGCCCAGGAGCTCCCCTTCCACACCAAAAGGGAGACTCACCCTGAGAAATATTTATTTTATAGTGCACAGTTGGGCTGTCAGATTTGGGATGAGATTAGGATTTTTCTGGTCTGGATCTCACTGGCCCTTCACAGACCAGACCCCTTGTTTTGGATCTCTTTAGGCAGATGCAAAGTGACAGAAACTGTGACAGATTTTTTTGGAAACCCAGATTATTTTTCGTGGAACCCTGGAAAATACGGTTTTCTCAGACACTTTTGCTTGAACTGTGAATATTTTTGCACATCCTCGCCGGGTGTCACATCTCTGTGCCCGTGTTTCTGGGGTGCCACGGGAAGTCTGCTGAGAGCTTTCACTGCCTGCCCTCGTGAGCAACATCGACTCAACCTTTAACAACCTGATCAAAACACTCAATGCTGATGCTTTTCTTCAGCTGTTGGTTTGGATTTCATGCTTTGCTTGAGGAGAGAACAGGATTCTGATTTGACTGCGAAAGAATCAGAATTCAGACTTTTATCTCCCTGAGCATTTCCCTTAAGCAGACAAATCAACTGTGAGCTCTTTATAAATTTACCCTGCCCCTTGATATCTCCCAACAGCCGAGCTGTTCCCCGTGAAGGCGAGCACTTCAACTCACACAAACATCCCGGTGCTTTTTAAACAGGGTCCAAAGAGACATTTATTTTGGCTACAACAATATTTTCCTTCAATTGCTGGTATGAGATTCAACATTTCCAGAAATAACTTCTGAAAGATGCTGAGGGTCTGGGCTATAGGTGTTGTCAGACAGAGCAGGGAAGGCTCTTACAAAGCACAGTGTGTGCTAAGTCTGATTTTGACAAGCAAGGAGTTGGGTTGGGAAACTGGAGCAGCTTTTCCAAGGAATTTGTTGTGAGCCATTAGGAAATAACATCCTCTCCTGCACCCTCCGGAGCTGTTATCCCATAAAATCGCTGCGGAGAGGTTACTGGGTGCATCTGATGATCTCTCCCTGGTGCTTGGAGTTTGAAGTCTCTTCTGAATGGGCTCAGTAGCCGACATGCAGTGATTTCTAAAGTTTTATTTTGGGGTGATTTAAGGTATTTTGTGATATTTAATTGACCAGAGTAAGGAATCAACAAATTATTTGCTGTCCTCAACCTAAGGGCCTGTTTTTCTCTTTCCACTTTTGATTCTCACGTTATCCCTCAGCAAACTCCAAATATCAGCATCCCTCGCTCTGGCTGGGTTTGACTGGAACCAGGTGGTTTGGGCTCAGGAAAATGCAATTCCAGCCTGTGCCCATTTCCCACTCACACCTGTGCCTGTTGCAGACATCTCCTGGATGCTGGGCAGCTGTGATTTTTAGGATCATAAAATCACAGAACCATGGAATGGTTTAGGTTGGAAAGGATCTAAAAGCTCATCCAGTGCCACCCCCTGCCATGGGCAGGGACACCTCCCACTGTCCCAGGCTGCTCCAAGCCCCATCCAGCCTGGCCTTGGACACTTCCAGGGATCCAGGGGCAGCCACAGCTTCTCTGGGCACCCTGTGCCAGGGCCTGCCCACCCTCACAGGGAAGAATTACTTCCCAATATCCACCTAAACCCTCCCTCTTTCAGTTTGAACCCATTTCCACTTGTTCTGGCACTCCAGTTCCTGATGCAGAGCCCCTCTCCAGTTCCTTGTAGCCCCTTCAGGCCCTGGAGGGTGCTGTGAGGTCTCCACACAACCTTTTCTTCTCCAGGAGGAGCATTCCCAGCCCTCCCAGCCTGGCTCCATAGGGAAGATGCTCCAGTGCCCTTGGCAACTTCGTGGCCTCCTCTGGACTTGCTCCAGCAGCTCCCTGTCCTTACCTGGGGGCACCAGAACTGTTTGCAGCATCCCAGGTGGGATCTCAGGAGAGCAGAGCTGAATTCCCTCCCTGGACCTGCTGCCCAGGCTGGGATCAGCCCAGGACTCCGGGGGTGTTTCTGGGCTGCCAGGCAACACCGCTGGCTCACGCTGAGGTTTTCATCGAGCATCACCCCCGGGCCCTTCCCCGCAGGGCTGCTCTGCTGGGAACAGCTCTGCTGGTTCGCACGGCAGCCCAAAGCGGCGCTTCTGTGGGGCTGCAAGGAAACCTGGAACGCTGCATGCCTGTACATCAATTTCGGGGGGTTTTGGGGGCGTTCCATAGGTGTGCAGGTGTGCAGGCCTGTCTGGCTGAGGGGAGAAGGTGCTGAACACGCATGCATGAAGAGCCCAGTGTTCAAAGGGAACTGCATCACTTCCCATTCGTTTCTGCAACACTCCCAAATGTGCTGACCCAAGCCAAAATCTCTCCTCTCCCTTCTGCTCGTGGGGAGGGGCTGGGGATTTGTGAATGTGTGAAAGTATTAGCTGCCAGTTATAACTGGAATGGAGCCTAGAGGAACCCAAATCCTTCAGCAGGAAAGTTTGTAATACATTATCTCTGGAATTGGCCCAGCTTTCAAAACCAGGAAGCATTAATAGGAATAAATGTGAGCACCATTAGCACTTCCAAAGGCATGATTTATTGGCCATTTTGGTTGCAAAATATTGTTTAGCTGCATAATCTTGTTCATTTAAATAGGAAATGTCATCAATGGATTAGTTTATGAAATACACAGGCTGCAAGTGAGGGAATTCCTGCTGGAGCAGGCAGGCACTGTGCACTGTCTCTGCAGTCCCTGCTGGACTTGCTTTGGGAGAAGGGAGCATTTTCTGCTTTGAGGGGATTTCTGAGGTTGTTTAGAGGAATGAAAGCAGAAGAGAGTTTGGGCTGAGGGGTGCTGGGCACGTGCATCACCAGAGGGGCAGCGGAGGGACCGGCACCGCCTGGGTGGGAGCAGGGAGGGGCTGGAAGGAGAGTGCCAGGCTTTGGGGGGTTTTGTGTTCACGTCCAATTCTGCTTTATTCTTCTGGGCACAGTGTGCCTGAAACTGGATTTCTTCCCTGGCTCCAGGAAAGAACGAGGCTGCTGGGGTGGGAGGGACAGGGAAGGGCTGGGATCAGGCAGGGCTGGGATCAGGCAGGGCTGGACTCAGGCAGGGTTGGGCTCAGGCAGGGCTGGGATCAGGCAGGGCTGGGATCAGGCAGGGCTGGAATCACGCAGGGCTGGGATCAGGCAGGGCTGGGATCAGGCAGAGCTAAGCTCAGGCAGGGCTGGGATCACACAGGGCTGGGCTCAGGCAGAGCTAAGCTCAGGCAGGGCTGGGATCACACAGGGCTGGGATCAGGCAGAGCTAAGTTCAGGCAGGGCTCAGGCCACAATCACCCAGGGTGTCCCAGCACAACGTTGGTCTCTCCAACATTTGTGCCCAAAACATTCCGAGTTCTCTGAAGACCCTGATCTTGCTGCAGTTCTGTTTTCTCCCAGCAAATGAAGCTCCTGTTTTCCAGCACTCTTCTCTTGCACCTCAGAGAAAATGTTTGCTTAAATAAAGCACGGACATTTTCTACTTCAGTGGCAATCAGCAGCTGCCCGGTGACCATTGCATCTCGTCATCTGCTGAGTTTTACTCGGTATCTGGCTGATTCATGGAGGCAATGCTAATTACACTGCCTTTTTTTCTAGTACAAGATATTTCTTTCCCCCTAATGTCTTGCCCCCGTAGTCAGTCTGTTCCCTGTAAAACCCTCTCCTTCCCTCTCCTCCTTTGATCTCCTGGTTAGGGTTCACCTCCTTCATTTTTCGCAATTACCAGTCTGCAGTGAGGATGCCCCTGACCTTTCTGCAGCAGTCTGGCAGACACATGGGGCAGGAAGCTTGGGTTTTATTTCAGCCTTTTCCACAATCCATCTTGGATGGATTACAACAGTAGCAGCTCCGACTGTCTTGGAGCCCTTTTTGTGATAAACAGAGGTAACCTCAGAGACACAGGGAAATGTGCAGGCTGGGACTGGGCTGAATGGGCACGTTTTTGATGGGTAATCGGATGCAAAAGCCTCTCGTGGTCTCTGTGTTGCTGTACTGGGAAGAATTTCTTTTATATCAAGTTCAGCAGTTACTCCAGAGCACAGTCTGTTCTGGGGAAGAATCTGTGGGGATGTCAATACAGCAAATGAGTCATTTGCTTCAAAAAAAGAGAGAAAACTTCCTTCTGTTCTGCTGCTGCTTCGCTGCGTTCTTATGCTTTCAAAGTTTTGGATCTGCAGCAGCAGCAGCAGAACAGGCAAAATAAATCAAACTGCCAGAAATACTTTGCAAAAAGATTAGGGTGGATCTTGGGATTTGTGTTTGGATCTCAAGGAGATGGGTAAGTTTATCAGGAAGGGAGTGAGTTTGTCTGTCAGACTGAAAGAGGGGGAATTCACACTGGATGTTAGGAGGAAATCCTTCCCTGTGAGGGTGGGGAGGCCCTGGCACAGGGTGCCCAGAGCAGCTGTGGCTGCCCCTGGATCCCTGGAAATGTCCAAGGCCAGGTTGGACAGGGCTTGGAGCAGCCTGGGATAGTGGAAGGTGTCCCTGCCATGGCAGGGGCTAGACTGAGATGATCTTTAAGGTCCCTCCCAACCCAAACCATTCTGCCCAACTTCTCTGGGCAATCTGTGCCAGGGCCTCAGCATCCTGATGGAGAAGAATTTTTTTCATAATATCTGATCTCACCCTGCTCTCTGTCAGTTTGGAGCCATTCCCCCTGCTCCTGGCATCTCATTTTAGAGGTGCTGGCATCCATGGCAGCAAGAAAAAGTGAAGACAGGCTCCTGTGTGAGGGGAGGGGGCGGGGAGGGAGAGATGAGCCTGTGGAATGACATTCTAACTTTACCTGCTGGCTGAGCGTATCTGTGGATTTAAATGACATCTCAGGGGACAGTATCAAACTTCTGAATTCCATTCATCCATCAGATGGGAGAACAAGACCTGGCTTTCAGTCGGGCAGGGGCTGGAGATTTCTCCTGGAGTAAATGAGCTCAGACCACACAGATAAAGAACGTCTTCTGTTCCGTCTGAAAACATTTCAGGGGAGAATCATCTGTCACTTGGCTCCGGGCTGAGGCCTCTCAGCTCCCACCGAGGTGCAGAGGCCGCCGCAACAGGGACGCTTTTCAAACCCTTCCCAGTCCTTCATTCCATTGGAACTTCCAGAATTTGCTTCTTGAAGTTTAAAGCAAAGTGCCCAGCAGAGGAAAGCTGTGGCAATTCCACTGCAGGCATCAATTCCCTGGGGAAGGCTGGGCTGGGTCACCCCTGAGCCCTGCAGAACTGCTGGGTTAGGAATTTAATGTCCCTACACTTTTTTCCTCTCCATCGAGGGTCTTTCTATCCTAACCAAACCCCAAACTGAAGGAGATTTTGCATGGGGAGTTCGTTCCTTGGGGTGAATCCTCACTCATCTGTGTTATTTCAAATTTTTTTCGGGGTTCAGATGTAATTTTTACTGTTAGAATAAGTGTAATTGAGTAAATGTGCCAGTTAATCCCAGCCCAGCGCTGGCAGGGACCTGTGCTCTAATTCAGAATAACCCCTGGGGGAGAGCCAAACCTTCACCAAACCTTCTGTGATTTTGGAAAGTTTTGCACAGTTTTTACCCCACTCGTACTCATCCAGTCCGGACAGACTGGCTGGTCCTGCAGGTGATGATGCCTTCTTTTAATGTTAAAAAATTCACCAAAAAGTTCTGTTCAGGAGGCTGAAGCTGAACACAAATTTGCTGAATTTTAATGAATATTTTTAACTGAATGAAAAATGTATTTTAAAATGTCAGAAATCCTTTTCAGAGCAGGGTCTAGAACATGATTCTCCCATACTTTTACTTCCCAGTGGCTTTGAGACACTCCCACCCAGGGCTCCCACAGACTGCCTTGTTTAATATCTCACTTTGTCTGAATAATGACGTTTTTATTTGGTGAAGGAGGATAACAGCTTTTCCAGGGAGTGGAAATCTGAAGAGCATCAGCAGAAAAGGACGTTGAAGCAGTGGGCAAATGCTCCAGGACTGGTGTGAGCTCTGGGGCTGCTTTAATTGCCCTGAAAACAAAAAGCGGGTGCAGAGGTGGAAGAGAAGAAGTTCCCCCAAGACAAAATTACTTAAAGATCAAACTTGGGTTTTTTGGCTTCCTTTTAAAGACAAACAAAGCCTCCAGGGTGGAGCGAAATTCCTTCACAGTCCCAACCTTCCAAACCCCAAAATCTCTGGAAAACTCAGTGTCTGGGCGGGTTTTTTTTATTTTTTTGTTAAATATTTCAGCGTGATTCCCAGAACAAATGAGTTGGGCTAAACTGGAGATAAGGATCTGCAATGTGAATCACGGGCTCGTTTCGTTGAAAGCTGCCATGGAAACAGATCCCCGGTTAACTTTGTTATCTACAAAGGCTCCATCGGAACACACGATCCTAATGATTTCCACCCAATTCACAGCTATCTGGGTCAGGCACAGTTTCTGGATCACAGAAGAATGTGTGCCTCGTGTGTTTATAGCGTGTTTTTCCGTGCAGAATGAGGCAAACACACCGCGGGGAGGGAAAGGGGGCAGGGGGGACGGGCGTTTAAAGCAGAATTTCGTTTTAATTAAAATAAAAAGCAACTTTTCAAATCCGAACTGTCAGGCTGGTTAACTTTGCATCCCGAGCCGGCAGAGATAGATTTTCATCTTTGCAGAGCCTTAGTTAGTGGTTCCTGGCACATTACATTAACTAATTTGAGATCGAATTATCAAATTTGCTCATTGCTGCTAGCACTAATTTGAAACCTTACAATAAAGAACAGTTTGAGAGGCAGATGAAAGGTTGCCACCCACAGAGGCTCCAAGACCTGTCCCTGGTGTATCACAGCAAGGTTCGGAAAGATTTGGGGTAATTGCAGTCATGAGCTGGAGTTGATTGAAGAAAATTATACCCCAGTTTTTTACTACAAGGTTTTTCCCTCCCCTTTTTTCTTCCTTTTATTGTGTGTGTGGCTTTTCTTAAATTATGCTGGGAAACACCATTGCAGGGGGGGACAAAGTGTTGCGTTTTTAATAACTTTATTAAAACTTTTCTTAAAATGCTTGAAGCTTTTACACTGCTGAAATCCTGAAGAATTCTCTATACAGATGTTACCTGTGTTTTCCAAGAGGTTTTAAATTTTATTGTCTCTGAGGTTTTTGTGTTCGCTGAACTCCCAGGCAAAACCACGTTAACGATGTAAAATCTTTCACATCTCGTTAGCAAAGCTCTTGTGGCCCTTCTGAGCCTCGGTTTTATGGGGAAAGCTCCTCAATTGCTGGGTTTAAAAATGATAATTGTGAGCTGAGAGCAATTTCCTAAACATTTCCGAACGGGTATAAAAGTGATGCAGCAGTTTCTCCTCTGCTTGCTTGAATTACCGTCCTCAAAGAACTTGCATTTTAACAAGTTCTGCAGGCTGGGAGCAGTGGGGGTCCTGAGAGAGGCATTTTCTTTCTGACCTTCCTGAGATAAATAATTAAGATGGAGTCTAGATAAAGATCACTGTCAAAGGTGAGGGGTCAGCCCGGCTGCCTGACCTGAGCGCTGAAATTGCCCTGCTTGCTGCAGCAGAGCCTCAGAGGCAGCTGGGTGTCAGCAGGAAACAAAAGTTTGGGGCTCTGTGAATAGGCAGAGCACTGGGAAAGGAGAGGTGGGGGAATGAAGGTCTCTATTGGCACCGGAGATCCAGCAAACGGGGCGTTTTCAACCCAAAATTTCCCTCTCTGCTCAAGGGGAAGGGAACAGGTGAGGGGGTGGTAACAAGGGTTGGAATTTGCAGAGTGCAGAGGTTAAAATTCGAGAATCAAAGAGTGATTTGGGTTGGGAGAGACCTTAAAAACCATACAGCCATGGATGTCCCATGGGCAGGGACACCTTCCACCATCCCAGGCTGCTCCAAGCCCCGTCCAACATGTCCTGGGACACTTCCAGGGATCCAGGGGCAGCCACAGCTTCTCTGGGAAATCCATTCCAGGGCCTCCCCACCCTCTCAGGGAGGAATTATTTCCCAAAGTCCCATCTAACCCTGCTCTCTGCCGGTTTGAAGCCATTCCCCCTCGAGTGAGGATGCTCAGACACCCCAAGGCCCCTCAGCACTGAGCTGGGCCAGCCCCAGCCCAGAAGTGGCTACTGGAACTGCTTCCAGTGGGAATTCCTGGGTGCCCAGGCTTCTCCCTTCTTACACCACATTTTCATCTGAGATGCATCCTGAGGAAATCACAGCAGGCCCTTGGGTGGGAATCACCTCTTGGTAAGGAAAATCATCCCTCTCTGCCCCGCTTCCTGCATTGGGTTGCTGCTCAGTGGATCTCACTTCATGATCTGGGGCTCACGGAGCAGCAGTGAAGGTTTAGGAGCAGTTTGGAAAATGCTGATAATGAACTGATCCATCATCAACCACGAACCAGGATGTGAGAGGGAAAAACAGGGGAAAAAAATCTGCCTCCCCTTCCAGTGCTTCCCTCCCTGTTGCTGGGCTTGTCCTGTTTCCCACACTCGGCTTTGGGGAAGGTTCTCGTCAAACACCCCAAAAGTTGGGGTTTACCCCTGTCACAGCAGCAGATCCCTGTGCCTCGTCCTCAGCTGGAGCAGCTCTGGCCCTGCTCGTGTCAGCTCCGAGCACGGGGAGCAGTTTCCCAGGTTCTTTGTGGGGTGGGAGCACATCCTGCCCCGGGGTGCCCTCACCCTGAGGGTGCCTGGGCTGGCCCTGTTCAGCCAGAGAGGGAAGGAAGGAGCTGTGCCTTTAACTGTCCCTGCAAGGTCTCTGCAGCCTGGGCTGCTCTTGTTTTGAAGAGGGAGAGCTTGGGGGCTCGTTCCAGAGCTCAGTGACAGAGAGGAAACAGGGCCAGGAATAAATGGCCTGTTGATTTACTCAAGTTACATCATTTTCTTCCCCTCAAGAGCCTATAAATCTCACGCTCCTTGTAAAAACAGAATTTAAAAACAATTGAGAGCTTCTGAGACGACCCCATAGCTTCCAGCCGCTGCGGCCTCCGAATATAGAGCTGCCTTTCACAGCCTGGCCCACTTGTTTCATATTAGATACTGGGAGCCCTGCTCCCAGCTAAGCAGCAGAAGCTGTTAAGATATTTTATAGTCATCCTAGTGGTTTAGATAACACTCTCCCCATACACAGGCCCGGGCTGGAGCCCAATAGCAGCTTCCTGGCCTGGCCACGGAGCGCCGAGTCATTAATTCACACGTTGGGGTTTCTCCTCTCCCCACGAATATTTCTGATCAAAGGCACCCAGGCTGGCAGAGGTGCCTCTGTTAAAAAGTGGATTCTTCTGATTATTGCACAATTTACGGCCTCTTGGCCCTGAGGGTTTGTATTTTAAGAAAAATGATGGGTTGTTGAGGTGGCTGCGGCGCTCGTTAGTTTTGCTTTCAGTCTCGCGGCTGAAGAGATTTTTAAATTCAGCAGGGATTGGTGTTTTGGTGTTTTTCCGTGGCTGGTGTGACACAGGGAGCTGCAACACCCTGGGTTCGTGTTCTGGGGTGAGGATCAGGGTCTGGGGGTTGAAAAAACGAGCAGTGAATATTTGAAGGTGGCGGTGCCGCGGGTGAGGGTCCCCCCTGAACCAGGAACTGGCTGGCAACTGGGATTTCATCTCTCCTGATCTCAGCAGCCGAGTCTCCAGGATCATTTTTCTAATTGTTAGATGGGGATGTGGAGTTTATGGAGCAAGGGCTGGAGCTCTAAAGCTGAGTGGGGTCTCGTGCCTTAAGCAGTGGCAGTGAAAACCCAGTTCAGGAGTGTCAGGGAACCTCGAGCAAACATCAGGGGCTTTTCCCATTGTGTTTGCAGCCCCTTGCCAGCTGTGCAGCAATGTGACATCCAGTGATGTCCAAGAGGCATTTCTCAGCCCAATCCAAGCTGTCCAGTGGCCAAATCCAAATTTTCACACCAAATCTCCAAGGTTCTGCTTTTGTTATTGTAGCTGATAAGCTCTAAAGTGGCTTCTATATTATTAGGTCTGTAAATATATAAAAATCTGTAATTGAAACTACTTTCTTAGGCATGAAATGTGAGTGAAGATTGTTCTTTTCATTCGTGGTTCTTGCTGCTCTTGGCCGTGCTGTTCCTGGCTGAAGTGGAGATGGGAGTTTGTATTTCCTTATCAGGGGATGCTTTGATGCTGATGTTGTGGTTAAGTGCAGGAAAAGCAGAACTAAACAATGAAACCAGCAATTCCTTCTAGACTGATTTTCTTTTCTTTGCCCCCCCAAGAAAAGAAATAAACAGACAAGCTGGGAAATGCAGCTTGGCTCGTGCTGGCTCCCTGCCACCCCAGCACAGGGGTGAGGGAGAGGGAATCCCTGCAGGCACAACTCACACAAACTGAGTGGATTTACTTATCATTTATGAAAACAAAAAGAAGGTATCTGATGAATCACTGGGTGCTTTGAGAGCTGCACTGGGACAGTTGCAGCAGCAGTTTTATCGTGTGCTGGGTCCTGATTCCAATTTGCACTTCCCTTTTAGGAGTTTCCAAAGAACCTGTGGGTTAAAACAGCTGGGAGATGTTTCCCAGACCTTCCAGCCTGATGAAACTCTTCTTATTCCAGGAGGATGCCTATAGACTCAGCCAGAATTAACATTGAATTTATGTTTATATACATACACACATAGATAAAATACCTGTATTTACAGGGATATATAGGGAGGGTTTGTGGAATTTGCTGCCAACCAATCATTTAGAACTTGACTTTGTGCTACCCTCGTGGCTTTGATTTTGCTGTGAGATTTTTAGGAGGGCAAACGCCATCAGGTCTGGACTAGTCCAGCTTACTCTGATATTCAGGAGTTTAAGGGCTGAATATTAAAGTGATGAAATTTGCTTTCTCTTCATTCTCAAACACTGCATAAAAATGAGGAGCATTCCCCATGTGTATTATATAGCTTCATCAACTTCCTATTTTCAGTGTTGTGAAATTGATGGGGGTTTAGGGTCTTTTTTAATTGGAATTGACTTTTTTTGCCTTTTTTTTTACTTCTTTCCCATTTTTTTTTTTGCTTCCATTTTTCCCTTTTCCCTTGCCTGCTGTTCCCAACATGCTTGTTGGTGCAGGGGATCGGTTTGGATCTTGCAAATTGAAGTCTGGAGGGTTTATCAGATGTGGTGGTGACCGAACCCCCTGACTGACAGCTGAAATCTCTGAACCAGAGGTGGGGATCACAGAGGGGTTCTGAGCTCCTGGCACCACTTAGAGGAGCTTTTGGAGCTCATCCCAATGAGCCACTGCCCAGAGGGTGCTTTTGGGTGGAATAATGTGGGGATTGGCTCCTGGCCGCTGTGGGTTTCAGAGGGAAACTTTAGTTTGCCTGTTTCGAGTGTAAAACTACAAATAGGGTCATTTTGGGGGTTTTATGCTCATCAATGCCATATTTAATCCTTTATTAAGTACTTCTATAACTTTTTGATATACTACTATAGCAGTTTCTGTTCTGATGTGGGTGCAAACTGCTTTGTGGGTGGTTTTGTGCGTGACTCCAGTGGCAGAAGCCTTTGGTGACTCTCAGCAGCTCAGCGTTGTTCTCGTGCCTCACATTTACTATTAGTTTTTATCTGTTTTCCTGGCCCAGCACTGTAAAGCAGGTTGAAAATGCAGTTCACATCCCTGCTGTGTGCATTTCCCTGCCTGATTTCCCCCTATTTCCCCTTCCAAGGGGAACAATGCCCGTTTCCACATCTCCAGCAACCACCCAGCGGCCCAGTTGGGCGAGGAGGAGCAGGTTCTGAATCCCACAGTGTTTCCTTTCACCAGGGCATTAAAGAGCAACTAAGAAAGAGACCTCACAGATGCCAGGAGCTGTTGAGCATTGAGTTGTAGCCTCCATGGAGCTCCAGCCCTTCCGAGGGCAGACAGGCAGGGGTTTTCATGCCATTTGACAGTTATCTCCCCAGCAGCATTACTGGGCTTATACATCCCCTTTCAGCAGCTCCAGATAGAGCTGACAGCAGGGGGATTCTGTTTTGTCTCAGCAAAGGAAAGAAAAAACACAAAAAGGTGGTCTTTTGGCAGTAGCCAAGGCCACACTCGAGCACCAAGGGGCACAATGTCTCCTCTGTCTCGGGGAGAAAATAGCTCCTGACAGGAATCAGCTTTCAGTCAACTGCCAGGCATCTGTCCTGCTGGGAGGCCCGAGCTGTGATGGAGATAACCTGTGACGAGATAAGCTGTGATGAGATAAGCTGTGGTGGAGATAACCTGTTATCAGGGCAGGCTGAACCTGCAGTGCCATCGGCCGTGCACTGCTGCAGGTGCCAGCACGGGGAGGGAAATAGAAAATATCATCCTTGGTGGGGATTTGTCCAGGTGGGAAGAGTGGAGGTAGAAGGATGCAGTGCCCTGGGTGGGTTCACAGAGCACCAGAGCCTGCCCATGGCTCGGGGTGTTTCCATCTGCCCCTTGGTGTGCTTGGGACAGAGCTGATCTCGTGCATTCCGAGGGTACTGGAATGGGAATTGCTGCCTTGGGATGAGCTCTGTGGGTATCTGGAGCTGGACACTTTTCTGGTTACAACACGGCCTTACATGATTAGAACAGGAAATTTCCCTGTGGAAAGGGAGGTCAGGCCTTGGAAGGGGCTGCCCAGGGAGGTTTGGAGTCCCCATCCCTGGAGGTGTCCAAGGAAGGGCTGGAGGTGGCACTCAGAGCTCTGGGCTGGGGACAAGGTGGGGATGGGTCACAGGTCGAACTCGATGATCTTGGAGGTCTTTTCCAAGATTCCATGATTCTCTGTGATTCTGGGAAGTGTCCCAGGGGCTCAGTGCTCTCTAAAGCAGTGGCTTAGCCCTCACAGCACTGCTCTGAAATGAGAATTGATGGGTAAGAGAGACAGGACAAGGCAGGGACAACTTTCAGAGGTATTTTAATTCCGTGGAGTTTCTGTCCTGTACATCCCATGCCCTGGGCACTGCTGAGGGACATCTCCAACTCTCCCTTCTCACACATGGGGTGCACAGCCCCACTGACAACCTCAGCTTTCCATGTTTCACCTCAGGCACGCAAAACACCCAAACATTCTGGAAAAAAAACCCCAAACCAAAGCACAGAAAGGAAAACTTTCTGTGCCTTCTGCAGGATCAGGGCTGAACACTGACAGCTTTGAGCCAGCTCTTCCTACGTTTGCTCTAGGATCAATCCAAGGTTTTTTAATCCATGCACCTGGCATGAAAGGACTCAGCTGCTTCCCCCATTTCACCTTCCCCAGCCACCCTTTTGTGCACCAGGAATCTTTTTGCACAGATCCATCCACAATCAGGGCAGAGCTGGATGGGCTTTTAAAGTGATTCTGTTTATGGTGACAATAAGTTATTTATTTGACCTTCAGGCTGTTCATGTCTCTGATATGGAATATTCCAGCTCCCTCACCTGCTGATCATGTGAAATCCATTGCACTGAGATGCTGCAGTTGGAATATTTAAAGGCAGGGAAAGAACATCGAGGGAGGATTTCTCACCTTTATGTCCTCTAATGAAAATGTTGTGAAGTGAGGACATTTTTCTTTCTCCTGGGTGGGGAGAAAGGTCTCCTGAATAATTCATTCCAGATCAACCTGTTTGTTCAGGAAAGGTGATAAACGAATTAAGAGGGGATGAAAGTGAAGCTCAAAATTCCTCTGATCACCTGTTGATGCAGCTGAACATTCAGAAGTTGAACTGGGATGCTTTAATTACAGCAGCATTTTGGAAAATGGGAAATCTCACCAGAAACATCCTCCCAAACTCTTCCTTTGGATGATTCTTCCTAAATATTTAATGTAAAAAGGATGGCAATTCTCAATTCCTTTGGAAGGAGGAGCCTGGCTCTTGCAGGAGGGCAAGGAGGTTTCCCCTGTTCTCTGGGGGATGTGCATGGATTTCTGTGGGATTCCCAGGGAAGGGGAGAAATTTTGGGGGGTGGTAGCATTTACGCTTTTCTGTTTTCACATCAAAGAAAACAGCTGTGCATCCCAAAAATCCCTGTGTCCTGGGATCGCTGCTATCCCCGCCCTTGGCCGTCCATCCCCTGCCCCTCCCCCCGAGGCTTTGCTGCTCCTCCCAAGCCTGTCCCGATCCTTCCTCACCACCTGCCCCGGGCTCTGGAGCGGGGACAAAAATAAAGAGGAGAGAACACCCAGAGCTCATCACGAGTTCAAAGGGCCCCAGACACGTTGTTGTTCGGGGCAGGCTCTCGCTGCTATCTGGGACGTGACATAGTTTGCCCAACAATTTGGGGACAACTGTGCACTGTCACCTCGCACTGTCCCTGGGGCACGGGCAGCAGAAATGCTTTCATGTCACTTTTATCTGCCCCTGCACTCCTGAGCCAAGGGGACAGAGGTGGCACTGGGTTCTTTTTATTAAATACTTGTGGGATCCTGGATGGTTTTTCTTGGGGGCTGCCGCATCCCAGCCTGGGGGATGATTCCTTTGAGGAATGTTCTCTTCCCGTTATCCTGGGGCTCTGGGGAGGGCAGGATGGGGATTTAAGGATACCTCCCACAGGCAGCAGCCAGGTGCTGCACAGGTATCGGGATCAGCCCCTCCCCCCTGCAATTGCTGGAGGAACATTGAGGTGTTCCAGCACTTCAACATTAAAATACAGCTTAGAAGAAATTGTTGCAAAAATTCCAATAGCCATAAATGTAAAAAGTAGGGTTTTTTTAATCAGGCTTGGAGTTTTTGTGTGGTTTTAATTTGCAAATGCTGAACTGCAGGCTGAGGCTCTGCTCACACACCAGGACAGTGCCCAGCCACTGAGCAGAGCCACAGCCCACAGGGGTAACACATTCTTTAAACAGTTTTGTAAAAAAAAAACCCAAACCCAAAAATCCTTGGGCTTCTGAAAGCTGTCAGTTAATTTTGAGGGGAAGAAGCTTCCATATTGTCTTACCACTAAATGTTTTTTCTCCCAAATCCTTAACAAGGCACATCTATTTCTGCCACTTGAAGTTTTCAGGGGCACTCGTGTCGTAGCTCCCTTAATTGTCTCGAGTCCTTTCGCCACCGCAGCTCCTCAGCTCAAGTGCTCCGGCTGTGAGATGTGATAAAGCTCCTCCAAAGCCAGCCTGGGGCCGAGAGGGAGCTCTGATAAGAGCTGCTGTGCAGGGCATCCTCAGGGAAGGAGCCGGTTGGATTTTGGGCTTCAGCGACAGAGAACATCCACCAAACCCAGCCCTTTTCATTGCTGAAATTCCTCATAATTCCAGGCAATTCTGATTTGAGTGCAGATAAGCTCCTAATTTCTCAGATCTGCTTAGGAAGGGCAGATTGCTTTATAAAGGCTGCATTTTAAAGGGGTTTTGCAGCTAGAGATTTGCCATGTCCAACACCCCGACAACGCACCAGAAGATGGTGTTTCCTTTTATTCTCTCAAGACCCGGAGCCAAAGGACTTTGCCACCTGTTTGGTGCTGTCAGAAAGCAAACCCTGTGTTTGCAGCCCCGATTCAGGGTCAAGAGGTAAGGAGATAAGGCCCCTCTTTTGTGAATGGGAGCTTGACTTTCAGCGAGCAGGAAGTGGGAATGAAAGCGGCAGAATGGCAGGAGTCAGGACGCTGAAACTCCAGCCTGCTCTCATCTGATAAGGAACAGACACTAAACTTAACCCTGACGGGTGGCTCTGCTCGCAGCCCGCAGAGCCAGGCGGCCTCAGGGGCTGTGTGGGGCACTGACAGTGCCAGCTGTGCCATCAGGTGGTGTCTGGGGACAGGGACGATGCCCACCCCTGTCCCCCATCGCCCCCAGCCTCCTGCTTTCCCTCTCCAGCCTCCTCACGTGCCAGGACACTTCCCTGCCTCCCTCTCGCCACATTTTTCCCTTTCTAGGGAACATTCTGAGTCTGAAAGGAGGCAAAACCTCTGGTGCTCCAGGCAGAATGCCGAGAGGGAGGTTTTGGGACATTAGTTATCCCTGAGGAATAACCTGTGAATGTCAGCGGGACTCGGGAAGAGCCACCTAAAACACTGCTCTGGGTGTCAAACCCATCCTGCCTTCGGGAGGGTGAGGAGAAACTGCAGCTGCTGACATCCCAGAGGTATCCAGGTGTCCACTNCTCCCTCCTTCCCTCCTTTCCCCTTCCCTCCTCTCCTCCCTCCTCTGGCTGCAAACCTTTGCTCAAACAGAAACTTCCCTGATGAAAACAGCGCAGTTTCACTTCAAAATCCACCCCACAATTTCAGCTTTCTCGGGTTTTTTCCCAGCCTGTGGAAATGTAATCAGGATTTGCCTGCATAAAGCAGCGGTTCCCCAGAAAATCGTCAATTAATTGATTCCAATTACCCGTTAATTGTTTCTCATACATTTCAATTAGTCCGTGGTGCTGTTACAGCAGAACCAGTCAATTATCCAGGTAATCAACGGGCCTTTAGGAGCTGCCATGGAAAGAAGTTGGGGAAAAAGAGTTTAGGGAGGAAGGACAACATTGAGGATGTCAAAAAGTGCCAATCCTGCTGATTTATCATTCAGCTGGATTTTAGAGACAGGGAAAACAACCAAGCTGAGCAGGGCAGGTGTGGTGGGGAGGAAAAGGATTCGGGGTGTGCATGCAAATTTAGTTACTGACCAGTAATTAACATCCACTGCATTCTCTCACCACCCGTGAAGGGTGATTATATTTATTGTCTAGAAAACACAAGTTCCCAGCTTCTTGTGAAGTGTCATTGCAGCCTGCAAGAAAACAACCAGAAAATCGCAGAATTATGGGATAGTTTGGGTTGGAAAGGACCTTACACCTCATCCAGTGCCACCCCTGCCATGGCAGGGACACCTTCCACTGTCGCAGGCTGCTCCAAGCCCCGTCCAGCCTGGCCTTGGACACTGCCAGGGGTGCAAGGGCAGCCACAGCTTCTCCGGGAAATCCATTCTGGGGCCTCCCCACCCTCCCAGGGAAGGATTTTTTCTTAATATCAAATTTATTGGAGTCCAGTAAATGGTACCAAAGCGCAGCCAGGCATCCCTCCCCAGACAGGAAACATCTCAGCTTTGCCCTTGCCTCCAATCCATACGGAAATCCGAAGGACTGGAAAATCTGCAATTCGCCAAACCAATAAAGCTGATGAAATACATAACAGGAGGAATATTGAAATTATTACAGTAGATATTTTCGTGTTGATCAGAGATGTGAGTTTGTAATGAATATGCAAAAATCGATTCTGCTGCAACTTTCAGTGTTCCAGGGAGGCCTGAGAGTGTTGGCCCATGCTGGAGCAGAGCATTCCCTGCTCAGGAAAACCTTGGGATCCCAGGGATGCAGCAGCTGGTGCTGCAGGGGGTGTCACAGCTCCTGGAACCAGCAGTGCCCTCATGGCTGCAGAGGAAAAATGGGTTAAATTTCTTCAAATCAGGGATTGTCATGATTTGGGAAGTGTTGAAGAAATGTCAGACTGGGACTGGATTCACTCACACGTTGGTCAGGCCTTAGAAATTCTGCAGTGTTGAAAAATTTCCTTTTCAACACTTTTGATTTTAGGGCTCAGGTGGGAAAGGCGGCCTCACTTCTTTAGCAGCATTCTTGTTGGTTTTTTTATTATTATTATTATTATTATTATTATTATTATTATTATTATTATTATTTTATTAATGACCCATTTGCTGTTGATTTGTCTCCCAGCGTCTCTCTCTGTGTCTGACAGAAGTATCTGGAGTTGGGACCAGCCCCCTTGGGCTCAATTACATAATTCCCACTGCAGTCAGCAGTGGAAAGGGAGCCAGCTCGCTGTTGTGACAGCCAGGCTTGGCTGTGAAGTTTTAGAAGAAATTGTCTGCATTCTGAATATTCTCGAGTTTTGAACATTAAAAAGGAAGCTTTCACGCATCAGGCTTTAAAAAATTCCCTTGTAAACGTGTTCTCCCTTAGCTCTAGTGGTTTAGGAGTGCCCCTAATGGCTCTTGCAGGTGCCTAATTCTGATATAAAGCCTAAAAAAAGTCACTCAGGAATAAAGCAGGATCCCCAGATTCCTGTGTGGATCCTGTCCTGCCCTGCAGCACCTGTGTGAATCCCTTACCTCAATCCCTTTTGTCCCAGAGTCTTGGTAAATGCCAGGATTGAGTATTTCTGCTGTGCTGAGGGATCCATGAAAATTGGCATTGGTCCCAGGTGATGCTGTTATTCCCATCATATGCATTTATAAATCCCAAATTCCGTTACTTTGAGCCTGTTGTGCCGGACACCTCCACAATATCCACACTGCCAGAATATCCGTTCTGCAGCAGAATGTGGGCATTTACATATTTCATAACGTGGTTAATTATTTTTTCCCCTAGGAAAAAGGGTGATTTAGGACCTAAACGTGTGTCTGCAGCATATTGTGCTGTGTCCAGATAGATTTTTAACAGATTCCTGGCTGTTGCAGTGCAGCAACCACGAATTCAAAAGAGGTTGTGGGCAAGATGAAAGAAGTATTGGAAATCTAATATTTTGAATGTTGTCTGTAGCAAAGTCTCGCTGAGGCCGCTCCGTGCAGCTTGACAAAGCCCATTATTCACTGAAGTTGATAACACTATCTGGGGTTTAATTAATATTGGTGATTTTTTTGATGTGTGGGGACTCCATTCTCGGCAGAGTAAAGATGTAGCAGCAAACAAAGCCCGGGGTCCTGAGGTCAGGGACGGTCACTATGGAGCTGATATCAGTTACAGAACAGACAGGAACAGATTTCCTTTATCTGACACTGAGCATTGTGCTGGAAAAGTTGGCAGTGCTAATAATTAGAGATGGGAGTGCTGGCTAAAGGAGCCCTGCTTAGCCTGTAATCAATCTTTCCCAAAAA
>VXAD01007707.1:166746-206338 GCA_013399195.1 Dicrurus megarhynchus | reverse complement strand
AAAAAAAGGAAGAAAGAAAAAGAGGGAAAACGAAGCAGCGCACACCTGCGAGGGTCCGGGCACTTGAAAGGGACGGAGAAAGTCAGATCCCATCCTAGGCAAACACTGGGGGCTTTCTGTGCTGAGCTCAGACCCCAGCTCTCAATGTGTGAGGGAAAACGACCCAATCCAGCTCTCCAGGCCCTTTTCCCGGGCAGGTTTTGTTGTGGGGGCTGGAGGGTGGGGTTTGCTGGTTCCCACTCAAAGAACTCCGTGTGATGAAGCTGCTCCGCTCGGGACCGAGGGAATTACGGGGTCAGAACCAGCACCATGGGGAGACCCAAATGTTGTTGTGTTTGAGGCTTTGGGGGGAAGGGCTCTGATCTTCAGGGGAGGTGTCCTTGTGGCCAGAGTCCCCTATCACGGCTTTGGGAGGCGGATGAGCATCATACCCGTCCTGCTTCCCTGTCTATCACACCCACCCTGCTTCCCAGGCCCTGTGGCCATGCCAAGCTCACCCGTGTGCTGAACACTCAGAGAATTCCAGAATCCCAGAATGGTTTGGCTTGGAAGGGACCTTAAATATCATCCCCTCCCACCCCCTGCCATGGCAGGGACACCTTCCACCATCCCAGCTTGCTCCAGCCTGGCCTTGGACACTTCCAGGGATCCAGGGGCAGCCACAGCTTCTCTGGGCACCCTGTGCCAGGGCCTCCCCACCCTCCCAGGGAAGAATCTCTCTTTAGCAGCCAATCTAAACCCTCCTTTTCACTCGTTTTCCCCTTTATTTTTGTTGGAACACCTTCACCTCCTTTGGAGCATTGACTCAGTCTGGGTTCCTTGTGTGCCACAGGGAGACACTCGGTGCAGAGGGGTCCTGCTCTTGTTGCAGAGTTTATCTGAAAGCAGATGCAGCAGGGAGTAAAGGCTTTGAATTTACTTGCCAGAGAGGAGGAGAGGTGCTGGAGCACTCTGCCTCCACCAGCAGCTTGCTTGCTGACTTCTTTTTTCCGTATTCTGCCTTCCAGCCACATCCATTTCATACAGATAACACAAAAATTAAACAGATAATACAAAAATTAAACAGATAATACAAAAATTAAAAGCAGGCTTTAAGACACAGATATTTCTTTCCGAAGTCTCTTGAGTTTCTAAGAAAACAATGACACAGGCAAAAGGCTTTGAACTTCCCAAGCTTCAGCTGCAAGAGGTTGGTGTGTCACAGAGTGTCTTGAACATTCCCGAAGAGAATAATTATTTGGGGCAAACTTGCATCGATCCAGCCTAACTTTGCAGCAGCATTCTCTGCACAGCAGGCATCCCCTGCACTCTCTCCCGTGTCTTCAGGAAATAAAACTGACAGGAAGCTCAATAAACCAACTGGTTTTCATTGATCATATTTTGATTCGGACAATTCAGCAGGCAGCACTGTGATGAATTATTAACTCCACGTCATCACTCGCGGGGGAACCTGTGCTTTTGGGTGGCCCTCGGAAGGACAAAATGATCCTCTGCGCTTCCTACACAAAGGAACATCATCAGCTGATGATGAGAACTCCAGCCACGAAAACAAGTGGGAATGGGTATTAAATTCCAGATAATCATATGGGAAAAGAGGGAATTGCGTGGGGCAATGTCTGTGTCCATGGGTGGGAAGGGCGGGCCTGTCCCTGTGGCTCACACTGAATTTGGGGTGAGGGCAAAGCTTCGTGGCACAACCAGTTGAGAGTTTGCTGAGCTGTCCCCTTGCTCTGACTCACAGCACCGTGCTTGGCCCTCAGGAAATTATGAATTTTGACTCTAACAAAGGCTGTGTCAGGCCCTGGAGATGTTTTGCATCATTTGAAAAATACAATGTAAAAAAATTCCCTGAGTGTTTCGAGGGACAGGCACCTTGAGTGGCAATGCAGGGAACGAGAGAAAGGAAAAATGCTTCCACATTGAGGCAGTACCTGCACAATACTTGGAACTCTGGGGCCACACCACCAATTATCAGATATCCTTTTTTTGGTCCTTTTGGGTTTTTTTTTCTGGGAAGAAGAGCTCAAGTTAAAAGGAGCTGGAACAAAAACTGGTGTCTGTTCCAAAGCGAAAAGTGATTTGGGGCTCAGGTTTTCACGGTGGAGACATGACCAGAAGAGAGAGTTGCCTTTCCCACTGATTCCTCCTTGGAGAGTCACTGCCAGGGGTGGGCCAGGGCAGATAAACCCCCAAAGCTGGCACAGCTCAGTGCGACAAGCGTGTGGCACCCAAGTGTCCTGGATCTGTCACCTCAGGGTCACAGCAGCAGAGAGCTCTCAGAGACCTGCAGGTGTGTGGGTGCCACCACTTGGGGTTCCAGAGCACTTCCCCAAGAGGAGCAGTTGATGGTGACACAGCCAAGGGATGGGGATCAGTGGTCACTGCTGGAAATGGTGACACAGCCAAGGGACGGGGATCAGTGGTCACTGCTGGAAATGGTGACACAGCCAAGGAATGGGGATCAGTGGTCACTGCTGGAAATGGTGACACAGCCAAGGAATGGGGATCAGTGGTCACTGCTGGAAATGGTGACACAGCCAAGGGACAGGGATCAGTGGCCACTCCCAGAAGCCACGAGCAGCTGAGACGTGAAGCGCTGGAGATGCTGGTGGAGCTGCAGCCTGTCCTGCTCCCCCTGTCCCATCCATGAGCCAATGCTGCCTCTAGAGCCCAGCAGAGCATCAAGCACGTGCAGATTGAAACAATCTGGGCTTTGTGACACGCTGAGCTGTTCCTGCCCACGTGGAACCTCCTCAGAGCGCCGCGATTTCATTTTTGCTTTCAAAACCCACTTCTCCTGGCGCGCCTGGGCGCAGAAAATGTTTATCGGGCTCTGCTTTTGTTTATAACGATTGAGAAAAGTCATTACGGTGTCCCTGGTCAGTTTAATCCACGCAGAACACGTCAGCCTGGTTGTGTTTATGTTCTCTGCTCCGTGCGTTTCGTCGGCCTCTTTTACAGCTTCCAGCAGCACCCGGCGCGTTCCTGGCAGCTCGTGTTCTGACACGGTGTTACCCAGCAGGGGAGGAATAAAGGGAGGATGTTTAGGTTAATGTGGTTTAATAAAAGATCTGGTTTTAAGTCTGGAAAAGGCGTAGAGAAGAGTCTCTATCCCAGTGTTGATGGCGAGGGCTCTGTTAGTCTCCAGACTCAATAACGGGTTGGGGATACGAGGAAATGGAACGGAAGGCACGGTGATTTTTCAGAGTTTAGCTGGTGGGACCGGGTTGTCAGAGTTGTGCCTTTCCCAGGTCCCCCAGGCTGATCTTTCCAAGTTTCTCCATCAGATCATTCGCAAAAGGGAAAATGCCAAGGAGAATAAGATGCTCTTTTAAAAAGCAGAGAAAAAAAGAAGACAATTGGAAAAAAAATGAGAACGTTTGGGTCAGGATGAAAAGTACTTTGGAATACCCCAGAGATCTTACAGTGGTAAGAGAAGCATCCGTGATATTTTGGCAGGATATCCACTGGCAGGAGATGCTCCCCAGGTGGATCTCAGCTGCCCTATCCAGGGACAGTGTGATCAGCTTTTCCCTTTAACTCCCCGCAGGGAATGGGAAACTTCAGATGGAAGTTTGGCAGTAAGATTCCAGATCTCAGGAAGGGTGGTTTTCCTTGTTGGTTTGTTTTGAGTTCTAGGCAGTGCATTAATTTAGGAAAATGTGGCCTTTGTGTGGTGCTAAGTGGTGCCACGGGGTGGGGCCTGCTATGGCTGGGGTTGTCCTGCGGCTGCAGTGAGGGATGCAGTTACACACTGAACTGCCTTTCCAGTTTTCCCATTCCAGAATGGGAATTTCAGCTCTCACCCACCCCCTATCCTTATTCCTCACTGCCTGCTTCTGACAGCTCTAAATCCACTCAGAGAGGCGATTAACTCAACTCTACAGGTGAGGCACTAAGGAAAAAATTCCAGAACCTTCTTGAGGTTGGGCAGAGCATCAGTTCCCCATCAGGGCACGTGCCCGGGGGCTTTGCCATCCCTGTGCTCTTGAGCAGCAGATCCTCATTCCTTTTCCTGTCTCTCAGTAGAGCGGGGTTGCCAGCTGCCAGCTGGGAAGGGAAGAAGGAGGGGATTGCTCCATGCAGGGATTGTTCCATGCAGGGATTGTTCCTGGGGAGGGCGGGCAGGATGCTTCAGCTTTGCTCTGCCCGTCGCCTCTTTCGGTCACCTGAACCCCCCCAAATTCAGCCAGCAGTGACCAACACGCTCACGGTGTGCGTTGTGTTCTATTTACCTCGATTTCAGCCTGAGGAATTTTTCCATGCCAGTTGGGTTTGTTGTTTTTTTAAATTTAAAAGATCGTTTTTACTTTTTTCACAGGGGGGTTTGCATACTTTAAAATATCCACGCCGGCTGCGTTTTGGTGTAACAACAGAGCGGTGTGGAGAGGGTTCCCTGGGACCCTCCCGAAGGTGTTTGCTGAGGATGTGAAACCATTCCCTCCCTGCTGCGCCCACGCTCCGTGGGCATCGGGAGGAACACGCAGCTTCTGCCAGGGAGAGGTGGCATTTTCCTGGCAAAACACACCTTTAATAAACCATCTTCAGAAGAATTGAATGAGGTAAACCAGGGTGAGGTGTCCTGGCACCACCCCAGTCTCTGCCCCACGGCTGGGCACCGCTCTGAGCGAGCGGCTTTTCCTCCCAGTATCGAAATCTGGGAAGGCTTTTTATGGGAAGAAATTAAGAGAAAAGGCTGTTGTGGTTTTCAGCTGTGGGAAGGGAATTCCAGCGTCCAGCCACCAGGAATAAGGCTGCAAATGAAAGATGCTGGCCCTCGCTCCTGTGCCGGTGATGATAGGAGAGCAGAGCAGCTGCGCTCTGGATGCTGATGGAAGCGTCCCAGTAGCTTTGGGCTGAAATTACACTCATAATTCTTAAATTATAGCAGCCGGGAGTTAATGTATTTCTGCTCGGCATTGTCAGTGGCAAACCAAAGCCCATTAATTTCCCCCTCGGTGTTTGTTTGAGAAATCATCCCCTGTCAGCTGCCGCTGGCGGCCGTGTCTCCTCGCCGCATTCCTAGACGTGCTCTCTGTCTCCCAGCGAGGGTCCTCCCCCTGCGGGAGATAAGATACAAGCGGCATTCCCCGGGAGGTGACAGCGGGCTGCTTTATGACACATGATGAGTGATAAAGGCCGCGGAGAGGTGCTGATGTGGCCACATTAGTTAATGAGGTCATAGCCGAAGTTGCTGCCCCACTGATAACCTGCAAATCCAAATAATGCGCAGATAGCAGTGGGGTGTTCGGCAGCGCTGTCCCCGTTTCTCTCGCTGTCCATCACAGGCAAGGGCCCAATCAAAGGGGGAAAAAAAGAGGTGATGCTCCCAGGACGGGGGCACTCATTCCTTCTGCAGCTCCCCGAGCTGATCCAAGCTCTGGGAAAGCAGTGGGATACAAGAAATTTCCTCACGGGCTCCATGAAGAGCTGTCACGGGGAGCCCTGCATTCTTTTGGTGTCTAGGAAGAGAATTCTTATATTGAATGAGTATTTCTGGGCCAGGATGGAAAAGTGGGGCTTTGGGAGCTTTGTGTGCGGGTTGCAGAGAGTGGTAAACTTGATATAAATGTTCTCCAGCTGAAAAGTGAAATCCTTGTGGCCACTGCGTGGATTTGGGAACAGTTGCTGTCCTCAAACCGTGACCTTTTGCACTGACGCTTCTAAATATGAAGAGAACATTCCTCGTGTGTCACAAAAACAGTGTTGGGTTTCCAGAGCAGCATTTTCAGTGGGGAGGGGGAGATGGAGTTTCCCTGCAGCCCCTGTGGAGATGGGAAGGGCTGACCTGGGGGTCCCAGTGCATCCCAGTTCATCCCAGTGACGGTGTGGGAGCACCAGCCCCAGGTGGTGGCACAGGAGATGCCCTGGAGTGCTCAGAGAGGAGCAGGGAAAAGCAGATTTTTAGGATACACGGGAATGAGGGCTCTGTTGGGGTTGTCACTGTCCCTCCTGCGTGGCTGAGCCCTTCTCTCAGCAGCAGTGGTGCTGTGGCAGCTGTCAGAGCCCTGTGCCTGTGTGCTGCGTCAAAAACCAAGTGAGATCTCGCAGAGCTGAAAATCACGTTGTCACTTAAATATCAAAAATGCCCGGAATTTGGAAATCTGTTGAAATATGCTGGGTTTTGCCCTTTTTTCCCTTGGTAAACAAGTCAAGAGCTGGCAACGTCTTGTCGTGCTGGTGGTGAACTTTCTGTCCTTCCCTTCTTAGCAGCTCAGGTCTAATTTATTTAATCATTGGAGCAAATTTTCAAAGTGCTCCGTGCCTCCTCTTTTGTTTCTAAGGTTCAGATGTATTTTTAGTGCTTGTTACTGAACTGGGTCTGTGCATTGGAGAAGAATTAATTCTTGTTTTGGGTTTGTTGTTATTCAGAGGTTCAAAAAAAAGGGGATTTACAGACTTTGAACACCTCAGGGGCTTTGTTATAGGCCGCTTGTGTGTTGTTGGGGTTTTAATGATGGTTTGGGTTTTAATATAAATTCAGCCCTGTTGAAAGGTGACAGCCCTGCCCAGAGCAGCCCTGGGTTACCCACCAAGCCACTGCAACCTCGGGAGCAGCACCGGGGTCCCCACGAGGCCCCAGAAATCCCCCCAGGCCTGGGGCTTTAGGAACTGAGCTTTCACCAAACGCTATCAAACAGCTGAAGTCACCCCATTTTCAACTTTTTGGTTACTTTCAATAACAAAAAGCTGGGTTTGCAGGCTGGGGGGCTCCAACCTTCCTCAAAAAAGCCTTTCCCAGTTGATCAACACACCATGGAGTTCCTTTATCCAATTTTCTGACAGTACTTTCAGGGGATTTCCATACAGATTCGCGGCACAATCGATAACACACTTAGGTGATCTTGGCTGTGTTCCTTTAGTAAAAAATCCAACTCTTTTCGTGCCACAAGCAGGTGATGGTGGCAGGAAGGCTGGGCTGGGCCACCGGGAAAACAAGAACACAACGTGCCTCTCCCAGCATCTAATGCAGCTTCGTGCAAACCTCTCGCAAACAAATGTTGACTTTGGGAAAAGTCGTGGAAATTGGAGACCGATGGCGTGGGTGGGATTAGACTGGATGGAATGTCCCGGGATTCTGGTTGGTGCTGATGGCTTTATTTTATTGGGAGCATCGTGTTTCTCGTGAGACAGGCATGTAATCTGCTGCTTAGTGCTCCGTGGGGCTGTTTGCTGGGTGAAGGAATAAATACCTTGCTGAAGTGCCAGGCTTCTCAGTGAGGTGGATTTACCCTCTCCCTGGGCCTGGGTTGGTGTTTCTCCCGTGGTGGAGAGCAAGTTCTGTAATTCCCTGCTCAGAGCCATCGGGAGAATGGGGGAAATGGTGATTTAAGGGACTGCCTTAGGGATTGTTAATGTTTGAAACCTCTGAACGCTGCAGGAAAGGGTGAGAGGAAAACAACTGCAAGTGGAACCAGGGCTCAGATGGGCTCCAGCACCTTGGGAAGTGTTGTTGGCCAGCCCCCAGTGCTCCCTCAGCCTCTGGAGGACATCATTTGGGCAAAACCAGGCCTTAGAACATCATTTGGGCAAAGCTAGGCACAGCTGTGGCAGCCTCTCCTCCTCCCCCTCTGCACAGAGCACCTTCCCCCAGGTGAGCTGTCATGCTCACCTCAGCACCTCTGGGTTTCCTCTGTGAGAGAATTGGCAGAAGAAAAACCCCACTGTGTTTGCTGAGCCCTTTGTCTGGGGCTCTTCAGAGCCAGGGATGCCCCTCAGTGGCCCTGCCCCTGTTCATTCATGTGGAGGATGCCCCAATATCTCATTGCTCAGGTGACAATACCTCGGTGGAGATGTCACCTGCAGGTCTTTGTCCACACAGGAGAGCTGCTGTCCTGCAGTGCAGGGTCAGGAGGCCACGCAGAGCTCAGCCCTCTGAGCCTGGAGCTCTCCCCATTCCTGCTGTGTCACCAGGGACCTCGTTCAGGCTGGTGTTTGTTTGAGGTTTCCCATTATCCAGAGACAGCTCTGGCTCCAGGAATTAATAACCAGGCACCAAACAGCAGCAACGACTTGCGATGCCTTTCTCTGAGGGGTTTGTCTGCTCTGATTTCACTCTTAAAACTACTTTGATTCATTTTTCTGGGGCCTGCTGCCATGTGGAGCTCCAGTGTTACCTGTTCTGCTTTGGGTCTTCTTTTGTCTTTCTAGAATTTTCACCATTAAACCCTCAGTAATTCTCACCTCCCACTCTCTGTTACTGCCTCGTGAAGTCTTCCACCCTTACCTGATTCAGTTTCGAAAAGAGGTTTTACATTTCAAACATTTTTGGACAGAGCTTTTGAAGAAACCCTCACCTGGTTTCGTGGCTGCTGTGAGCGTGAGTTGGTCCTTGCTCTGCTGCACCTCTGCTCTGTCCTTCTATTCATTCTCTCCTTTTTTTTTGTGTCTCACTCTTCCTCCCTCCACGGGCCCAGCCTCTGTGATTAAGTCTGCAGCTCTCCTGCTGTTTTTAATAGGCCTGTAGACCTGACCATCTGATGAGAACCAAACTGCACAGCGTGCTCCTGGATACTTTCACTGGAATCTCCTAATGCAGGGTATTAATCATTACTGTCAAACCATTCAGGCCCTAAATGTGTCCACCCAGTATAAAATTATACTAAACAAGAGGGGAAAAAGGACTTGGCCCATATTAAAAGCAGACATTAGACAGTCCCCTGACTTCTCAGGCACGATGGCCCAGGCACTGTCCAGTGTCACAAAAAATGGTGTATTCAGCACGGGCTGCTGGTGACTAACGCTCATGGAAGTGCCAGAAAATGGGCATAATGAGTTAAAGGAAATATAGAAAGGCGTGGCTTCCTCGTGCTTTTGCTACCCCAAATTCCTGGGAAATAGCTGTGTCCGTGCAGCTCGGGTGCACCCACCTCGGTGATCTCAACAAACGTTTGTGCAGTTGGGTCTTCCCTGGCTGCCCTTTGCAAACAGGAATTGCTAAATCAGCTGCTGTCACACTGAGTCACTGCACAGACAGAGCCCGGGGAGTTCTTGCTTTCCTTGAATCTGATCCTGGGAAGTGCAGGGCACAGCGTGCTGGGAAGGCATGGGGTTACTGCACAAGGCTGGAGGAAGGTAAGGCTGGCTGTCCGTTAGCTGGGAATTAGACATGCATGTTTTACACCAAATTTGCCCCTGATACTCCTAAGCTGCCCGGGAATGCAGCCCCTTATATTAGAATACANCGAAAAAAAGCTGTTTCTAATTCTCCTCTGTAAAGAATGCCTTTATTCTTCGGAGCTGGCAATAAAAGTTAATCGAGTGTAAAATAAAAGTTACATAAGGTGAGCGGTAAAACTTTATGATTGCTGATGTTGGGTTTATTGATGACTGCACTCGCTGTTATGAGCTATGGCATCCCACCAAGCCCACGGGATGTCCCTGCCAGCCCGTGGCAGCCTGTGCTCCACAGGCACCTCCACGTGGGAACGGGCTCGGCACCCTCACATGTGCTCCAGGAATTTATGGGGAAAGCTCTCCAGCTCCCAATTACCATATTCTTAGGTAAACCTTGGATGTTTTACTGGCAAATGGGAGGAGCTGCTGGTTGTTGCAGACAGACCAGGGCTCCATGTGTGCCCTGAGTGGCAGCCAGAGCAGGACAAGGCAGCCACACACTCATGGCTGGTGGCTCCTCTCACCCCACACGGATTTTTCCCTGAGCCAACTTACCTAAATATCCAGCCTGGGGCATTCTGAGCAGGAATCCTGAGAGGGAGGGATGAGGGGGAAGAGTCCCTCGTCCTGTCTCAGTGCTCAGGCTGTTCCAGCTTCTCCATACGGAGTTTTCAGTTGTTTTTCACATGCTGCTCACGTGGTCTGTACTCATCCTGCCCCATCAGAAGAACACAGAAACCCAGGAAAAGTAAAACAGAACATCTGCACACACTGCAGTGTGCAAAGGGAATAAATTCCTTGCATTTTGGGCCTGTCATTAGCTGTGTTAATTGCTTTGAGTGGCTAATAGGATATTGTGGTCATTAATGGTTCATACATTTATTTCAGTGCAGTAATGCTTTAAAGGTCTTTTTTTCCCCATTAAGTTCCATCTGATAAACATGGCTTAAAATATCAGGGCATTTGGCACCTCTGAAAATCTTGCTAAGTTTTTCTTTCTTTGATGCTTTCTGCATTCCAAAAGCTGACTGAAGCAACAATGACAATTTAATTAAGAATCTGATTCTGGAAGTTACAGCAGCAGTGCAGCATTTCCTACCCTGACTTGCATTTCAGATTTACCGTGCAACAAAAAAAAGAAACAAACCCCAGATCCTCCTGGAATTGTGGTGCAGCAGGTTAGTGGCCATTTATCTCGGCAAGAATGCTCCAACCTGCCAAGTGTGTTACATGCTTGAAGTCTAGACAGAGATGTAGCAACCACGCGTGTTCCAGCTGGATTTTGCTTTGGGAATGACGCAGGGATTCCAGAAATGGGGGTGGAGGTCAGCGCTCAGACACACAAACTTCACAGCTCTCCAGAAGAAGATCCGGTTTTGTTTTCTTATCCGACAGGGCCCAGCTGCCAAAGTAATGAATTTATGGGGGAAATGAGAGAAGGGGCTTTTTCCTTCATCCCTCATCTCCGGGTGATGCTGCTGGGCACTGGAGGAGGGAGGGAGGGAGCTCTCTGCACTGTCCCAGCAGCATCCTCCGGATCTGGGGGCTCAGGGGGAGCTCAGCAGGTTGTGCTGCCCCAGCTCTCTGAGCAGGTTCCAGGGAAGCTGCTCCAGGTGCCAGCTCAGTTACAGTGGCACAGGGCTCTGGGATGTGAGTGACCACTGGCACCTGGTACCGAAAGCTGAGTGTCCAGCAGGGCCAGGACAGGGATTGTCCCCCTGAGGCACCCCAGGGGCTGTGGTCAGTTCTGGGCCCCCCAAGACAAGAGAGACTTTGAGAGTCTGGAGAGTGTCCAGGGAAGGGAACGGAGCTGGGAAGGGGCTGGAGCCCCAGGAGCGGCTGAGGGAGCTGGGAAAGGGGCTCAGCCTGGAGAAAAGGAGGCTCAGGGGGGACCTTGTGGCTCTGCACAACTCCCTGACAGGAGGGGGCAGCTGGGGGGGTCGGGCTCTGCTCCCAGGGAACAGGGACAGGAGGAGAGGGAACGGCCTCAGGCTGGGCCAGGGGAGGCTCAGGTTGGACATCAGCAGGAATTTCTTCATGGAAAGGGTGGTCAGGCCTTGGCAGGGGGTGCCCAGGGAGGTTTGGAGGCCCCATCCAAATACCGGGTGTCCAAGGAATGCCTGGAGGTGGCCCTCAGTGCTCTGGGCTGGGGACAAGGTGGGGATGGGTCACAGGTTGGACTCGATGATCCTGGAGGGCTTTTCCAAGCTCGGTGATTTTGGCATTCTGTGATCTTCCCTTTGTGTCCCTTTATCATCTATTTACTGACCGTATCTCACCCTCTCAAGGGCACGGGGGATGTGTCCTGCAGGCTCTGTGCCCTCGCTGTCTGCGCTGCTGCAGCCCTGTTTCCATAACTCCATTATTGCTTTTGTCCAGCCTACAGGAAAAAGTGATGCTGTAGCTGGCATCCCAGTGTTAGGTCATATTAAAACCATCTGTAACAAATCTTTATTTGCAGTTACTTTGGAGTTCAGATTTCAGCTTCTACTCCACCTGTCATCAGTGTTTATCCTCATAAACTTTCACAGCTTCTTTTATTCTGGTTCTTTTTTTTTTTTCCCCTTCTGAGAGACCTTTTCAGGGTTTTTGGCACTTTTCCGCCTGCTTTGCCTGGCAGAATTTCACTCTCCTTGATTTAGAAAAGATGCAGGTTTCATGAATCCACAATATCTTCAGAACAGAATATTTTTAATGTGATTTCCAAGGATGAGGAGCCCTGTTGCTAGTTATGATTTCCATAAAAACCAGGAAAATAAAATCTTGAGGGGAATTGTCTGCAAGCTTTCAGCAGAAGATTTTGTTTTGTGGGTAAAAAGTCTGTTCATGCTCTAAGTAGTTGCATAAAGAGGGTTCTAACAAATTTTAAAGGTGGATTCATTCAGATATATCTCATTTGAAGATGAAAATGATGAGGTTTTTAGGCCTCAGTGGGCTCGGTGCTGGTGGGCTGAATGGGACAGCACAGGGTGGTGCTCAGGCAGTAAAAAGGATGGGACTGAGGGGTGGTTGCAGAGCCTGGCTGGAATTCTACTTATCTTTGGTTCATCCCAATAAAACCATGAATAAAGAGACTTTTTTGGCACCCGGAGTGGTGTGTGCCAGACAGGGCTCCAAGGGAAGCACCGGCAGCCTCGGGAGCAGGATGAAAATACAGGGGCTGGGTTTTAACCCCTTTAACCTTCCTTTATGACTGTGTCAGCACCAACATCAGCTCAGAAGGTCTGTCCTTTTACTGGTGCTGTTGGCCAAGTCTGAGTTGGGGTTGATTTGTGGGCAGCTCACCTTGCAGAAGGCTCTTCCTGACCGTGCTTCCTACAAGGCATCATCATCCCAGAGGCGTTGTCTTCCTGCCAAACACCCAAACACAGCTTGGTTGGAAGCCGGAGTGGCTCTGGGGCTTTGATTTGGGTGTCTTGCTCGAGCAGAGGGAGGCAGGTTCCTGCCTTTGGTGCTGTGCCTGCAGACTCGGGACTGCTGGGGCAGCTTTGCCACATCAAACAGGTGCCAGCACTGGAGCAGCAGGTGAAGAAACCAACCAGAATCAGCAGCTCTAAGAGTTTGTTAATGAGGAGGTTTGCTTTCGTGGCTGCTTGGTCTGGATAAACCATTGCGGGTTGGGCTCATACAAAGGTTTTAAACACCTTTTTTCCCCTCGTTTGTGGGGTTTAAGCATCCTTTTTGCTCTTCCAAGCAGACATTTTTAGCTCTCAATCATTTCTGACTGTGCTGATTGCTGTGGTGAGCAGGGCTGGACGTGCCAAAGCAAACAGACATTTCTACTGTATTGGAAGAGCCACAATTTCAATAATTCTCTCTAAAATGTGTTTTCCACTGCCATATCTCTGTTGTTGTTTCAGTGGGGTCTGGGGAACACTTCCTATGCACATGTTTTCCCTCAGAGTTCCCAGAGCTGCCCAGAGAAGCAAAGCCAGTCACAAACATTCCTGCAGCCAAGTGTGGCACAAACTCCAAGGAAATGGGACATTCTCTGGCCATTGGGGCTTTTCCCAAATTCTCAATATTCTTGCAAACACCCCATGGATCAAGTAATTGATTTGAGGATGGTACAAGATCAGATGAAATGGATGAACCCCTGGAAAAGAAAGCAAAACAAAAGTCACTTATTCCATAGCAAATTGCTCTGGCAATGGCTGATGGTCGCAGGCATTGGGGTGATTCTGGCACACAGTTGTGTGAATAATTTGTCACGTTGACAAGCCTCAGCCAGAGGGAGAGGGTGGAGCTCTGGGTCCTCCTGGACCGGGTCTGCCCAGTGCCTGGAGCTCGTGTCCTCCCTCTGTCCTTTCCTCCTTCATCCCTCACCATGGCCAGGAAGAGAACACGAGAATCTCGAGGTGATGTGCAAGTGTTCCAGGATCCCAGCCGCTCGTAGCAGCAGTGGGTTTTCCACACTGAGATATATTTCATTCCCTTGTTGATCTTTCTGTTATTTTTTGTGATGCTTTCTGCCTCTTAGCCCACAAATTAATTTTCTAAACACTCAAAATGTCCAAATTCATCTGATCCAGACTCTCCTCTTCTTTTTAAATGATTGACAAAGCCGTACCTCATCCTCAGGGCAAATAGAAACGTGGTTTGGTTGGATTTGCTGTTGGTCTTGCTGCATAGAAGGCTGAAATCCCTCCGTGTGGAACATGGGGGGAGTCAAAGGATGTGCACAGGTGTAAAAAATGCAAACCTGAGCAGCTCTGGGTGCTGGTTAAAGTGGCTGCCCTTGGTGGTGCAGATTTTGATCCCTTCATGAGCTTCAGCCCCACCTTGCCCCAGTTTGGATTTTGGTCTCCCACGGGAGTCACGCGGGCACAGCTGACAAGACAGAAAAAACCACAAAATGCTTAAAATGTTTAAGATGCAAATGAAGCTGGATTTCTGGAAAGTATCTGTGAGTCTGTCAAGCCCCTGAGTAGTTTTGTTGAGCTGTGACATTCGAAGGAACGTGGCAGAACGAGGCAGCTTCCCAGGAAAGGTATTGACTCACGAGCCTGAAATTTCCAGCTCGGTTTTCAAGTCAAGCAAAATCTGAACAGGCATATTTTGGGTGTTTAAGCAGAGCTCTAGAGCTTCTCCTGTCACCACTCCATCTGTGCTGGCTTTCCTTTGATGTGTCAGTAAATACATGCCTATGTTCCATGTAGATATAAAATAATCGCCGCTGTCTGTCCTTTGCCATTTGTTTTGTTGTTTAACGATCGCGTTTGGGGTGAGAGCAGGGGAGGTGGAAGGTGGGGGAGCTGCAGCAGCCATAAAATGGACAGAAAACAAGCTTCATCTTTGTAGCTCCGAAGAGTGCATTATGGATGTTTTTAATCTCTTTGACCTTGTGGCAGGGAAGGAGGGAAGTGGAGAAATTGTGACAAACACCAGCGCTTTAATGCCAGGTTTGTTACTGCCTGGAGTGCCCTAAGGGTTAATGTAACAGTTTTAAGTCCTTCAATCACACCCACCCCCAACTACAGAACACTTCCAAATAATCCCTTTATAATAGACCCTTTTCCACAGATTGTATCTAACCCATGCATTAATGGGGCCCATTGGTGTCAAGCGTTTCAACAAATCCGGGCCAGCCCCGGCTCTGGGAGCCCCTCTTCCCCCACAGACGTTAATGATCTTTTGCCCCCCTGACTTCGCTCCCCTGCTGCAGGGACAAAATTAAACTACTGCGGATGGCAAAATAGTTATTTGCTGCCCAGGCAATTACATCCTTCCAAAAGTCTCCATCGCGGAAGGCCAGATGGACTTTATAGAAACCAGACCCAGGCCACAGTTTTAATTATCATAGTCCTGTCAGAAATGAGTGAAATTCTGAATGACCGCATGAAACGAACCAAAAGCCTTGCACATGGATTTTTTCCTCAATAAAATTTTATGGCTTCTTAAAGAAACAGCATTCATATATTTTATGGGGCCTAATCATTCACTAATGCCTATATTAGTGCACCTGTGGCACTCGGCCCCATGGAAATTACAGCACCGGCCTCAGCCCTGTTCTCTTGTGTTCTCTTGTGTTATTGCAAAGCCCTTGTCCAAAAGGCAGCACATGCTCCAGGGATAAGCTGGGCTCGTTTTCCTCAGCCAGAAGTCGTTCTAATAAGGTAGAGAGATTTATGGACCCTTATCTGCCAAAATTTTGGTGTCACTGTGTGGGCAAGGCTTGTATGAATAAATTCACCCTTCCTAATACATTGTTTTGGAAGTGTATCCCAGGGCAGCGCCTTGCTGAAGGGATTGGATGTGTTGGGTTGGGTTCCTCTGCTGATTCAGGGAGAGAAGGAATTCCTATTGAATATTTTCCCCCTCAAATAGCAGCACTTGCAGAGTAAGTGCTGGGAGCAGTTTGCAGCTATTTCCAGAGGTGACCAGGTAACAACTCGGTGTTACCCATCTGCTGAGCACAAACCCATCCATTTCCAGTTCAAATCCCACTCAGACCAGTGTAAGACGTCCAGATATTTTGGCTGGGTGTTTGTCTGACCTGCATTTAGACAGAGGCTCTGAGATCTCTGTCAGTCATTGTCCCTCTGCTCATCGCTCTCGGCTGTTACTGTCCCCGTGTCTGAACTGAACGTCTTTACACCCCACCCCTCAGTCTCCTCAAGGTGGAACAACCCCAGTTATCCCAGTTTCCAGACCCTCATTTCTTCGTCTATCTCCAGTTTCTGCCTCTTCCCTGGGGAGCGCTGCCCCATCCGCTGCCGTACCAACACTTTTCACGCGAAAGTGCCTCCCTCTCCTGAGGGCTCCGGTGCCTTTGTGTCCCCCAACAGGATGTAATTCCACAGAGGAGCCTTAATCCTGCCAGGGAAGCATTTCTGTGTGCTGGGGGGCAGCTTACGACAGACCTCACCCAGCACAGCCGCTGGGCACTGGAGCCGCGTCCCCGCGCAGCCACAGAGATCCAGGTGAGCGTTTGTGTGCTGCCTTTTCCTCCTCTTCACACCCCCGGCAGCCTCCGGGGCTGCCGAGGTCATTGTCACCAGCCCCAGGTCACGTTTGGGGACAAAGAGTGCTTTGCTGGGAACTTCCCGGCTGCACGGGGCGGGATGCGGGGAAGGTGAGACGGGGAAGGGCAGGGAAGGATGCGGGGAAGGTGAGACGGGGAAGGGCACCCAGGAACGCGTCTCCTCCGGCTGGGAAAGCCAAAATTCGCTAATGAGGTCCCGTGCAGCGCCGCGCTGACAGCCCAGGACACGCTGGGTGTGTTTGCAGCGCCGCTGGAGTGAAGTCAGCCCCTCTCCCGAAGCTTTCTCATTACTTCATGCACTTGGCAGCCGCTCACGGGCTGGACGAGCTCAGCCAAAATAAGAACTGATGTAGAAACATGGAAAAGACCGTTTAGCATTCCCAAACATTCTTCCCGGGGAGATGGCNGGCAAGGGAAAGGATGAGGAGAGCGGGGGGAGGATGAAGAGGAAAAGGGAGAGGACGAGGAAGGCAGGGAGAGGATGAGGAAGGCCGGGTGGACATGAGGAGGTCGTGGGAGAGGATGAAGAGGAAAAAGGGGAGGATGAGGAGAGCAGGGGGAGGATGAGGAGAGCAGGGGGAGGATGAGGAGGGCAGGGGCTCCGCGGGGCAGTCCGTGGTCCCTCCCAGCCGGGCGGCTCCGGCCCCGCGCCAGGCTCAGCCCTGTCCTGGTGCTGCCCCGCAGATACAACGTGCGCTTGTATTGAGTGTATCGGCTCCAAGAGGGGCTAGTAGTAAACTGAGAATATTTGGATAAACTCGCCGGCCCTCAGGACTAAAAAAGGACTTTTGTTCACCTAAAGAAAAAGACTGTTCCATTTCCATAGGATGGCTGGATCCCGTCCAGTAAAAACTGAGCTTGAAGTATAAAAAATGATCAGGAGTGTCAAACGAAGGATCTTTTACTTGAGGTCAGATATTTATTTTTATTTATTAGCGTGTGAGATCTCCATCTCTGGCCGGGCTTTGGGCTGAGGCAGCGTCTCTCGCAGGAGCATCGTCCGCCACAAAGAGCACCTTGTGCCGGGGCGGGGGAGCTCCGGGGGCCCTCCCGCTGCTCCGGCTTCTCCTGCCTTGTTCTCTGCCTCCCTGGGGCAGGGATGGGGTGAAACTCTTCCCTTCAGCACCGCGTTCCGTGCCTGCTGTCGGACACAGAGCGAGGCCCGGGCTGGCACTGCCAGGTGTGTTTGGTTGGTGCACACCTGAGCGCCACCAGCTGCGGCACTGCACGGCGCTTTGCCAACGTTTCTGTGTCGTTTACAGGCAGAGTCTTCTTTCGGCTCCTGAAACAGGCAGGGGAAAGCTCCGGCAGAGCCTCTGCTGCTCTTCCTCCTTCCCCAGTCCGGCAGTGACTGCGCTGCTGCTGGGCATCACCAGGCAGAGTGGCACAGGGCATGGCTTGGTCCTGCCTTTGCCTAATTTCGGGAAGTTGACACTGACACGGGAGCGCGGGGATGGGAGCAGTTTGGGGCAGCAGAGGCAGATTTGTTAATCAGAGCAGAGGAAAAGAGAACGAGAGAGCTGGAACTGTCTGAACTCACCCCCAGGTGCAGCCAATGGATTATGGAGTCAGGAGTTCTTTTTATGCTATTCAGAGACATCTTTGGTGCAAATGTTTCCCTAGGATTTATTTTTATCTAATCGCTTATGAAACTTTTACCGACTCTAAAGACCAGATTTTCTCAGCGCCCATAAACCGTGTTTTCCTCCTTTAATTAAACCATTTTTCGTCCATGAGGTTCTGTTCACACACTGACTACATCAATATAAATATATCTCTGCAGGGTAATTAATACAAGCAGGCAGCTCCAGGGAGAAAGCAGATGTGTCATATCATCTTTGTGGACTCAGCTATTGCAGAGTTCTTCCAAAACAAAGTGAAGAATCGCCCCCAATTAAAATGTTACGTGGCTTATGTATGTTCCCATTTAATTTGGTATAATTGAATTTATGTTCACCTTCGGAGAACTCGCACGGCTGCCAGATACAGGCAGGAATCATTGACACTGTGTATTGGTTGAAAAGCTGCAGGATTAGAGCACAAGAAACTGTTTCAGCAGCATTTCAAGGCTTGGGCAGTTGCTTCAACTTCTGTGTGAGTCTTTGTGAGGGGAATGGAGACAATAATGTCCTCACCACGTTTGTTTGCTTCAGATGCTGAAGCACTGCTTAAAAATGTGATAATTTCTACTTAGCATTAAATGAATGCTTTTTAGTGGGGCTGAAAGGGATTTGTTAAGTCTTGTGTTCTGTAACTGAGGATTTTAAACTTCAAAATAAGAAGAAATCTGTCACCAAAAAAGAAGGTGTTTTCATCTGTTGGTGAGGAAGTCTTTGAGATTATTATCAGGTGAACCTTCCAAATACTTCAGGTCTGATTTTTTTCCCAAGAGTATTTGGTTTGAAGAGACAAAACCATCCTTACATTTATCGTAACTGAGAGTTGGCTGAGAAAATCCTGGATTGGTTTGGGTTAGAAGGGACCTTAAAGACCAGAGGGCCCCAGAAAGGAGGAGGATTCCCTTTTCCTGCCCAGGGAATCCTGATGTATAAAGCAAATATTTGTCATCCTTAGCTTCACCTTTGGGTGGAAGTCTGGCTTTCTGAGAGGTGAGAAATTAGCTCCAAAGGCAGATGCTGGTATATTTTTTGTCCTCCCCACTTGGCTTCAAGACAGCCCGAATTAAAAGGAGCAGAGGTGTTCTCCTGCCGGGTCAGGATGTGGATCAGGGGGCAGAGTGCTGGCTGGAGCTGCTGGGCTCTGTCTCTCGAGCTGGGCACAGGTGTCCATGGAAGATAAGGAATTCTGTGGGGAGGTTATCAGCATCTGCCTAACTCAAACCTGCCCCTGCTGGGGCAGTGGGAGCTATCTGGAGCGTCAGATCAGCTTTGTTTTGAGCCCTGCTGTCGGAGAACCAGATGTGCTGGCATCGCCTCACTAAAACAACCTGAGCAGAGGCATCGGGGTCCCTCTCGCTCGACGCTCTCCTGTGGCTCCAGCCGAGCCCTTACCTCCACACCACCACTCTGCTGAGCTGTCTTTTGACCCAGAGATGGGATCAGGTCCGAGCTGGAGATTTTGAAATGTTGTTTCTCAGCACATTCAAAGGGCAGATTTATCATTAGAATCAATTCCCTGGGATGTATCATTTCATAAGTAGGTGAATTGGCTCGGGGTAAAGTTCACCCTGGCGGCACTTGGGACTGTGCAGCTTTACCCTTGTACTTCCTTATGGCTGAGATTTCAGCTGTTTTGGTGATGTCAGACAAGATACTGCTTTGCTTTCAGCTGCAGAGGGGTCAGAGCTGCAGGGGGGAATAATTTCATCAGTCCCTCCTTGTCATAATTTGGAAAGGGGGAACAAGGTTTGGCTTGAAGCTTTGCGAACCTCTCATGGATGTCTCGCCAACCAATGGGCAGAAAATTATTAGCTCTGAGATTTTGGTGGGAAATGAGCACCCTAGAATTTCTTTACAAGTGTGAGTCACTGTGTTGGGGGGGAAATAATCATATTCACTGCATAAATCTGAAGGCAGAACACTGCACATTTTCTTTGTGTATCTGTTAGTGAGATTGCTGCTAAACCCACAGGCAGCTGTCAGGCTGGGGGGAGGACTCCCCTTCTGTAAAAGACTTTTATATCTTTGGGTGAGAACTGACTCCAAAAACCTTCTTTTCTCACAGAGAAGCAAACTTGAGGCAAAATGTCCACCCTGGTGTCGCCAGTTCTGATTTCAGTGATGCTCACACTGAAAACAAATTGTGTGTAAAAGCAACAAACTGAAGAAGTTCTTGCTCAAGATTTAGATCATGTGAATAATCTTCACGTCCCTCGGGAGGCAAAGCAGCCCTGGAGCAGATTCTCTGGAAGTGCCCCGAGGATCTGCTTTCCTGGCCTCGCTCTCACTCTTCAGCCAATATCCAAAGGCAAAGGGTTGGGATAAGCCTGGATGCTTTAAAAACCCACAGCAGAGAGGAATTTTGGAACAGCTCCTTCATGCCAGGTCCTTGCTGTCCTTCCAGCAGCCCAAGGCAAGGGCAGCAGCTGGTGGTCGATCCTCTGAGCCCCTCCTGCCCTGCCCACACTGCCTGAGCATCCCCAAATTCCCTCACAGGAAGGTTCAACCCTGCCTTTGTGCTGGGAAGGCCTCTTGCCCTCACCTTTGGTGATATTTTTAAGGTAAACCAGCAGCGGGGCAGCTCTCGTGCAGGACGTAGGGCAGCGGTGGGAGTCTGGGACAGGCCCACAGGCCTGGGCGCCTCATTCAGCACCTCCTCTGGGTCCTGTTTTTGGAAAATATCGCCCTAAGGAGATCACACGTCTCAGCTCTCTGAGGGGTGAGCAGCACGACGTGAGTGTGGCGAGAGGAAATCTCTCTCGGGCTGCTTTGTTTTCTGAGCTCCTCAGAGAGGGGCCTGCTGCTGCCGCCATTTCCGATCCGCCGCCGGCAGGGGAACCTCGAATATCCTCTCGTTCTCTTTCTCAGTTCCAGCCCCGCTCACAAACTCATCTGTTTCACACCTTCTAAAGAGCACGGGGCTGCTGATAGCAAAGGTTACAAGGACTCGGCTTCCCCGTCCCAGCACGGCCCTTTTGGGGGGGTTTCCTGTGTCAGGGGAGCCGGGGTGCAGCTGTGCCTGTGGGGGAAGGCACAGCCCTGCCGGGGCTGCTTTTTGGTGGTTTTTTTTTTTTTTTCCTCTTTTCTTCTCTTTTTTTTGTAAATCTCTGTCCTGAAAGTGTCAGGTCATGGTTAAACCATGGGAACACGCAGCCTTTGGGCCTGTAAATTGAAGGCTTTTCAAGCCAGCACGAGGCGAGGTGGGCACATCCAGGTGGGTGTTCCTGGATTGCTGGGGTGTTGTTATCCACGCTGATGGAGAAAGTAAGGAGGGATAATCATCCTCTATGAACCTTCTAAATTTAGTGCTAGGAGAGTGTGATACCTGTGTGTCTTGGGGCTTGCCTTGCCACTCCGAACCACACCTCTGGCAGCTTTTCTGATGGCGATTCCCTTCTTTCCATGGCTGTGTCTCGCTGTTGTGTGGTGGTACCCGTCAGTCCTTGTTTGAGCAGCACCTAAGGCAGGGTGCAGGAGCTCCGTGAGGAGACAGAAGTGAGACCAACACAGTGTTTGTCGTTGCATGGGTGCAACTGGCACCAGTCACACATGGAATAAAATCCCACATCCTTTCCAGCCTCTCCAGACATTTAACACCTTGGTGTTGTTGCACTGCTTAAACCATACCCTGCCAGTAACTCCGGTTCCCTGCACTTCTGATTCCCAGTAACTTTCATTCCCCAACAGAAAGTTTGATTTGTGCTGTGCTGAGGTGTCCGAACATGGCCCAACCACCAGAACCAGGCTGCAGGGTAACTCCAGGTATCCAGCTTTAAGAATAACACTCCTAGTTTTCAAGAGTGAAACACCCAGCTGTGTCCATCAAATGCACCACAGGGCACGGGCTTCCTTATCTGTGTCCCCCTGCTACCTGAAACTGGGCCATATATCCCCAAAATCCATTAATTAAAGGGAAAATGGGTGCTACTTGAAGCCCCTCAGCTCTCTGAGTTCCTTCACCTCTCTCTGGAGCACCTGGATAACTGTTTTTGGAAATTGTTTCATGTATTATGAACGACTCAGTGTAATCCCAGAGCGTTTGCAGGGGAAGGGAGTGGATCTGCCAGGACTCCGGATTCTTCCCAAGGAAGAGGCTCAGAAGAGGCCATAAGACAATGTCATTTCCTGAGGGTCTTCTCCTGCTGGGTCCTCCAGTACCCTCTGCCAGGCTGGTGCTTTGGAGCTGATATCAGCACCAGGAATGGGCAGTTGAAGGCTCTGCTACTTTTTTGGCCAGAGTGTGAAATGCAGCGGACGGGTTTGGCATGGAGTGCTGCCCATAAATCACTCTGGAGAGGCCTCCACGTTCGTGGTGTTCCACAGCTCCGTTCCCAAAACGTTACTAAACCCAGGCTGGAGTAATAAGAAATTATTTAAAGCAAGCAGCAGCTCCCTCTGTCCGTCCTGACCCAGTGGAACTCCCGGGATGCACCTCAAGAAGCTGATCAGAGTTTATTTTTAAGGTTGGCTGTGCTTTCCTTACGGCAGAAACACCTTTTGGGTAGGGATAAGGGAAGCAGCTGTGCCTCAGTGCTGAGAGGACTCTTGGAGAAATTACCATCAGAAAATGTTCCCATCTTCATACAATAAAGTTCTGTTCAGCTTCTGTGCCCGCTCCCTTCTGCCAGGAGAGCTGCCCTGCTCTTCCTCCCCCTGGGCTAACTGGCACCCGCTCACTAGGGAGCCATTTTAGCCCACATCTTTCTTTGGAAATAGCAGCAGAGGAATCAGACCCTAGAGCGTTTTGGATCACCACAAAAGCTCTGGGATACAAGTGATTTTTGTCTGTTTTAACCCCCTTGGAGCAGCCCTGGGAGCTCGGCACTGCTGCACCTCCTGCAGCTGCTCCCTCTCCCTAATGCACTGAAATGTCCTGAGACTCCACACCCTCCCCTGCCTGTGGTAGCCTCTGGTTTTTGTTTATCAGAGGAAGATTTCTCCCAAGTTCCCATTTTTTCTCATCTATTTAGCTTTTAGAACTTTACAATTACAATTCTTTTGGGATGAGCCAAAATGCTGTAGGATACAAAAATGGGATGTCCTGAACTCTTTCGGTGCGGAGGAAAACTTCAAAGTTTTTGTCTGTGTATATTACAAAGAACTGGAAATCCCTTCCTTGCCTCGTGTGTACAATATCTGAGGCAGCCCTGGGATTTGATTCGAGCACGGTTTTTCATGGTTTACTGTTTAATTTGAATCAGTGTGGTATGAATTACGTTACTAGTGAAAAATGAGCTTTTGTTGAGATAAATGCCTGCCATCAGCTTGGAAGTCGTCTTCTGTTTTGACATCTTTACTCGGTGTTTTTCTGCGCGGTGACGAGATGTTGCTGTGCAAAGTGGAGCTGCTTGCCCTCAGAGGGGAGGAGAGGGGGTGGGATTGGTTTCATGCATCGCCAGGCATCGGCCTTGGCAGCACCTTCTGTGACATCCTGTGCTGCTCAGGGTGTCTTCTGGGTAGCAAAGCTGCACCTCCAGCACGGGAGTACAAGGAATTATAGGGACAGGGGAGGGAAAGCAGAGCCAGGGTGGATTTTTCTCAAGATTTCTCAGCTTCTCCTCTTTGCCCCATTGCTCTGCCGTGTATCCATGGTGCCTCTCTGCTGTGGGGAGCAGGAGATGCTTTCCTGGAGATTGTATTTAATGAGTGTAAATGTAAATTTGATGTAAACGATGACCTGTATGATTCCTGCTGCTGTTGGTTCTTCCTGAGGCTTTGCGTGTAGGNTCCGCAGTGTCACCAAAGTCAGCAGTGCCATCGGGACCGGCAGTGTCACCAAACTTGGCAGTGCCACCGGGACCGGCAGTGTCACCAAAGTCAGCAGTGCCACCGGGACCGGCAGTGTCACCAAACTTGGCAGTGCCACTGGGACTGGCAGTGTCACCAAACTTGGCAGTGCCATCGGGACCGGCAGTGTCACCAAAGTTGGCACTGCCACCGGGACCGGCAGTGTCACCAAACTCAGCAGTGCCACCGGGACTGGCAGTGTCACCAAAGTTGGCAATGCCACCAGGACTGGCAGTGTCACCAAACTCAGCAGTGCCACCAGGACTGGCAGTGTCACCAAGCTTAGCACTGTCACCAAAGTCAGCAGTGTCAGCAAACTCAGCAGTGTTGCTGGGCTCTGCAGTCACCAAACTCAGCAGTGTCACCAAACTCAGCAGTGTCACTAAACTCAGCAGTGTCACTAAACTCAGCTGTGTCACCAAGCTCAGCAGTGTCACCAAACTCANTTACTAAACCCAGGCTGGAGTAATAAGAAATTATTTAAAGCAAGCAGCAGCTCCCTCTGTCCGTCCTGACCCAGTGGAACTCCCGGGATGCACCTCAAGAAGCTGATCAGAGTTTATTTTTAAGGTTGGCTGTGCTTTCCTTACGGCAGAAACACCTTTTGGGTAGGGATAAGGGAAGCAGCTGTGCCTCAGTGCTGAGAGGACTCTTGGAGAAATTACCATCAGAAAATGTTCCCATCTTCATACAATAAAGTTCTGTTCAGCTTCTGTGCCCGCTCCCTTCTGCCAGGAGAGCTGCCCTGCTCTTCCTCCCCCTGGGCTAACTGGCACCCGCTCACTAGGGAGCCATTTTAGCCCACATCTTTCTTTGGAAATAGCAGCAGAGGAATCAGACCCTAAAGCGTTTTGGATCACCACAAAAGCTCTGGGATACAAGTGATTTTTGTCTGTTTTAACCCCCTTGGAGCAGCCCTGGGAGCTCGGCACTGCTGCACCTCCTGCAGCTGCTCCCTCTCCCTAATGCACTGAAATGTCCTGAGACTCCACACCCTCCCCTGCCTGTGGTAGCCTCTGGTTTTTGTTTATCAGAGGAAGATTTCTCCCAAGTTCCCATTTTTCCTCATCTATTTAGCTTTTAGAACTTTACAATTACAATTCTTTTGGGATGAGCCAAAATGCTGTAGGATACAAAAATGGGATGTCCTGAACTCTTTCGGTGCGGAGGAAAACTTCAAAGTTTTTGTCTGTGTATATTACAAAGAACTGGAAATCCCTTCCTTGCCTCGTGTGTACAATATCTGAGGCAGCCCTGGGATTTGATTCGAGCACGGTTTTTCATGGTTTACTGTTTAATTTGAATCAGTGTGGTATGAATTACGTTACTAGTGAAAAATGAGCTTTTGTTGAGATAAATGCCTGCCATCAGCTTGGAAGTCGTCTTCTGTTTTGACATCTTTACTCGGTGTTTTTCTGCGCGGTGACGAGATGTTGCTGTGCAAAGTGGAGCTGCTTGCCCTCAGAGGGGAGGAGAGGGGGTGGGATTGGTTTCATGCATCGCCAGGCATCGGCCTTGGCAGCACCTTCTGTGACATCCTGTGCTGCTCAGGGTGTCTTCTGGGTAGCAAAGCTGCACCTCCAGCACGGGAGTACAAGGAATTATAGGGACAGGGGAGGGAAAGCAGAGCCAGGGTGGATTTTTCTCAAGATTTCTCAGCTTCTCCTCTTTGCCCCATTGCTCTGCCGTGTATCCATGGTGCCTCTCTGCTGTGGGGAGCAGGAGATGCTTTCCTGGAGATTGTATTTAATGAGTGTAAATGTAAATTTGATGTAAACGATGACCTGTATGATTCCTGCTGCTGTTGGTTCTTCCTGAGGCTTTGCGTGTAGGGTCAGGTCTGATGTTCCTTCAGTTGGAGCAAACCTGAGGTGCCTGAAGGACACAGCAGTGACACTGCAGCTTTTTCCAGACCTTTTTATCCTGATGCAGAGCAGACACTTGGGAAATACTCACTGTGCTGGTGTGGGAGAGAAGAGCAGTTAACAGTGGGCAGTTCTTCAAAAGGCTCCGCTGGATTCAAACGCTCTCCACAAATCCAGCCTCATTTCCCAAGCTCATGTGAGCCATCCAGGCTCCTCTGCTTGGAACCTGGACAGGGACTTTTGGGAGAAAACAGCCTCTTTTCATGTGATTCCTCGTGTGCTTTAGATGTGGTGGGAAAGAAGAATGAGAAGGTTATTTCTTGTGACAGAACTATGTCCCAGGACCAGCCTTCCCTGGGATGTTTTTCCTCCAGACCCTTCACAAAGCCAGAGGATGCAGCAGCCCAGCAGCAGCTCGGAAATGCACACACCAGTGGAAAATTCCCACTCCAGACGTGTGGCTTGGGTGGGAGCTAAAGTTCAAAAACATCAGCCTTTGAAAAACCTGAATCGGCCTCTCTCCCATTGGCTGCAGCAGCGCTCTGTGCCTCCCATGAGCCGGCAGTGGCTCCGGGCTCCGCAGTGTCACCAAACTCAGCAGTGCCACCGGGACTGGCAGTGTCACCAAACTTGGCAATGCCACCAGGACTGGCAGTGTCACCAAACTCAGCAGTGCCACCAGGACTGGCAGTGTCACCAAGCTTAGCACTGTCACCAAAGTCAGCAGTGTCAGCAAACTCAGCAGTGTTGCTGGGCTCTGCAGTCACCAAACTCAGCAGTGTCACCAAACTCAGCAGTGTCACTAAACTCAGCAGTGTCACTAAACTCAGCTGTGTCACCAAGCTCAGCAGTGTCACCAAACTCAGCAGTGCCACTAAACTCAGCAGTGTCACCAAACTCAGCAGTGTCACCAAACTCAGCCATGTCACCAGGCTCCGCAGTGTCATTGGGTTCAGCAGTGTCACCAAGCTTGACATTGTCACCAAACTCAGCAGTGTCACCAGGCTCCGCAGTGTTGCTGGGTTCAGCAGTGTCACCAGGTTTGGCACTGTCACCAACTCAGCAGCGTCACCAAACTCAGCAGTGTCACCAAACTCAGCAGTGCCACCGGGACTGGCAGTGTCACCAAACTTGGCAGTGCCATCGGGACCGGCAGTGTCACCAAAGTTGGCACTGCCACCGGGACCGGCAGTGTCACCAAACTCAGCAGTGCCACCGGGACTGGCAGTGTCACCAAAGTTGGCAATGCCACCAGGACTGGCAGTGTCACCAAACTCAGCAGTGCCACCAGGACTGGCAGTGTCACCAAGCTTAGCACTGTCACCAAAGTCAGCAGTGTCAGCAAACTCAGCAGTGTTGCTGGGCTCTGCAGTCACCAAACTCAGCAGTGTCACCAAACTCAGCAGTGTCACTAAACTCAGCAGTGTCACTAAACTCAGCTGTGTCACCAAGCTCAGCAGTGTCACCAAACTCAGCAGTGCCACTAAACTCAGCAGTGTCACCAAACTCAGCAGTGTCACCAAACTCAGCCATGTCACCAGGCTCCGCAGTGTCATTGGGTTCAGCAGTGTCACCAAGCTTGACATTGTCACCAAACTCAGCAGTGTCACCAGGCTCAGCAGTGTCACCAAACTCAGCAGTGTCACCAGGCTTGGCATTGTCACCAAACTCAGCAGTGTCACCAGGCTCAACAGTGTCACCAAACTCAGCAGTGTCACCAGGCTCCGCAGTGTTGCTGGGTTCAGCAGTGTCACCAGGTTTGGCACTGTCACCAACTCAGCAGCGTCACCAAACTCAGCAGTGTCACTAAACTCAGCAGTGTCACCAGGCTCAGCAGTCACCAAACTCAGCAGCCACCAAACTCAGCAGTGTCACCAGGCTCCGCAGTGTCGTTGGGTTCAGCAGTGTCACCAGGTTTGGCACTGTCACCAAACTCGGCAGTGTCACCAGGTTTGGCACTGTCACCAAACTCAGCAGCGTCACCAGGCTCAGCATTCTCTGCCTGGCATCTCTGATCCCGCTGGCCCCTGTGCAATCCAGCTGGGTTTCCTCACGTTCATGGTTCTCCCGGCCCTGGCTCAGTTTGGAAGAACCAGAAATGTGCTTGTTTGACAGGGGGAGAACCATAAAGATTTGTTTTCCTCCCGTCTGAGCATTCCTGGCTTTGGGATACGCTGGGGTTCTGTCACAGACCTGGTGGAAACCCGAAGGTTTCCAGAGGGGATGGGACGGGGATGGTGAGGAGACTCCTGAGGACAGGACCCTGCTCAGAGAGCCGGGGAGATGAACTGAGCTCTGTGATCCTGCAGCCATTTACCAGCCCTTAGAACTTGAGCCCCGACCCCCTGCACTGCCCAGGTCCCTGGGGTCAGGCTGAGGACGAGGGTGTGACCGTCTCACGCAGGGTGGTGGTGAGAGCTCTGCTGCCTCTTCTCTCTTTATCTGGTGGGTCTGGGGCTGGGAGCTCCTTCCAGGACCTTCCATTTGGACAAGAAGTTGACTGTACATCACTCAAAGTAGCTCTCCCTGAGCACACCCTGAGCTTTTCCTGTGGCCCTGAGCAGACAAGTTGGGTTTGGCTCAGCTGCTCTTCCCAGCGCTCTCCAGTGCTGTGATCTGTTTTTGTCTGACACGTTTCTCATTAACTCTTTGTCAAGCCACCAGGAAGCCTGCTTAATTGCAGGCAGAGTGCTGAATTTATGAGTTCATCGAGGCTTCGTGTCTACACATTGACAGAGGTGTTTCTCTGGATGAAGTCTTTTTCTCTTCGTTTCATGGCAAGAATGGACTTTCTGTTTCAGTTAGTTCTGAAAGTCATAAATTGCAGCAGTCCCTCCCTCCCCTTTATTTAAAAGAAACACAACAAAACTTCATGGCAACAGTTTATTGCTCTAAATCAGCTCGTGGGTCATTAAAGCAAAAAAAAAGGGGGGGGAAAAAAAAGGCAAAAATCTCCAACTCCTGCCAAATAAAATGCGCACATCAGCCAAGCTGTCAGAGGCAGATCCTGCGACCATGGGATGAGAAGGTTTATTACACTCTGGGCTTCTGGGGAGGGATGTTATAGCAACAGGACGCTGGGTCAGTGATGGCAAACTCCTGGTTGCTCCGTTTCTCCATGCACACTAGGAATCCATTAAGCCAACTGACGACAGATCCGCAGGCATTCCAGCCCCCCGGCACACCTCGGCCGGGGCCAAACCTTGGACGCTGCCCATTAAAACGTGAAAGAAACAACCCAACAGAGAGCCCACAAATTAGAGGGGCAGGAAACCTCAAATGATGTGCAAAAAAAATTGTAAACGTTCGAGAGGATTTTTCCATAACTTCTGCCCCATAACTCAGCATTTCTGATGTTCATAAATTACGGAGCGGAGCCTCTGCGAGATCAAGGAGCCTTTTGGATCCAAACCCCGAGCGCTGCTCGGCAGACGGCAGATGAAGCTGCAAAGTGAGCCCTGGAACATGACAACAATTTCCTTTTGGCTGGCTGGGGATGGGTCTGAACCGCAGCCACAGCCGGAGCTCTGGCTCTGCATCCCAAATCCGTGTCTCAGTCAAAGCCCTGTAATCCCAGGGAACACGAAGGTGCATTTGTTTGGAGGGGATAGACTGGAGAGGAGGAGGAGGATGGGGGACTTCAGAGCAAGGAGAGTTCTGCGAAACCCAGGGAACAACTCCACGAGACGAAATCATGGCACAGTTACTGGCAGGGAAGGGAAGGGGAATTGGGAATTCTTAGATGAGCTGTTGGATTTGAAGGCAAAAGTGCTGGGAGGTGCCGTGGGTTAATAAATAAAGGCTGAACTCACCATCTGCAGCAGAGGGAGAAAAGATGAACTGAAGTTTTGGCGTGTTCGGTGATGAAAAAAAAAGCAGGGAGAAATCCATGATGGGGTGGGAGGGACAAAATGGAAGAGTGGCCAGAGGAAGTGCTCCCACAATAATTAACTTTCCGAGCGTGTCCACAGGCTGCAGGCCAGAGGCAAGTCTGCTTTTGCAGCACATCTCCAGGGCAGGGGCTGTCCCAGACCGCTGGGTTTTAACCTGGGGACAAAAGAAAAAGGACAAAACAGCTCCGTGGGGCAGGGATGCTGTGCCTCAGAGCCAAAGGGATCAAGGAGATGAAGTGCATTCCCCAAAACTGCCTGGAACAGCAGCATGTGGTGGTCATAGAACTTGCAAAAACCAATTATTAATTATAAATTGATTTTATTTTGTTTTCTCCTCTCCCATATCTTCCCACCTTTTTTTTTTCACCTCTCCTTTCCTTCTGACAACTTCTTTTAATGTCTAAGCCAAATTACCCTCAGGAGAGACCTCTCCACTGATACAGAGCCAGCCTGAGCACAGAGCACGGGCAGAAATTCCAAGGCAGCTCCACCAAGTCAGAGTCCTGCTAATAATTACACATCATTTTCTCTTGGGTTTTTTCTTCCTGTGGCATCTCTGGTTTTGGGGTTTTTTTGCTGTTGGTGCTGAATATCTCCTGTCAGCTTTTACCTGCCTGGGAAATCAGGGATGGATGGTTTTATGGTTAAAGCTGCTGCTGAGTCCTGGCTAGGGATGAACTTAATTCTGGTCCAAACTGTGAATAAACTGATTTAACAGAGCTGAAGGTGCCTGCTGTGGTGAGAGCATCCCCAGGTGAGTGGCTGTGGGGAGCTGAGCCTCCCAGGAGTGGGGTGAATCCCTCTGTGCTTCCATCTGGGATCTTTAAATTGCCCGTAGCCAATACTTTTTGCCTCCATTTTCTTTCTCTACCTGTCCCAGAGCATGTGTTATCTCTTGGCTCTTCCAAAGAACACAGAAAGCCCAATGCTGTGTGAGCATTCCAGGAGCACTTTCAAACTGGAAATATCTTTTTTTTTTTTTTTTTTTGGTTACTGACAAAGCCTTGTAAACAGTTGGTTTGCAGAATTTCGCCAGAGGAAATTTCTGATTTCCTTCTGGTCTGAACTGGAAGAAGATGTGGTAAAAGGTTTCAGTTTGTTTTTCCGGAGTTTTCTCAGGTTGGGGGCGGGGGGTGAAAGAGAGACTTAAAATATTATTCTGTGTGTGAACGTTTGACAGAAGAAAGAGCAGATACTGCAGATAGCGCTGGCTGATTGCTGTGAAATAACTTCGATAGAGACCATCGGCGACGAGTGCGAGCGTGTGAACCCGATCTTTAATTAGAGGTGTTGGCCACAGAGGGCTGAGCTGGCCCAGGAGCTCCCCAGGCTCTGGAACTGGTCCTGCAGCACTCTGAGACCAGCTGATCACCCCGTTTGTTCCGTTTTCAAAGGGTGCTGGTGGATGCCAGCAGAGGGATGAGGGAGGGCTGGGTGCAGGGACCCCATCGCCGGGCTCTGGGCCCCGGTGCCACGTTCTGTTTGTGGAGGGCACTGAGTGTGTGTGAGAACAGCAGCTCAGCTTCTCAGGCTCCCATAGCACCTCTCTTTCTCTCGTTTTGATCTGTCAGATTTCACACCCCCAGCTTGGGTTTTAATGCCCACGCAGATAAAACAACAGAGGTTTTCAAGTGATTTCGAGCTACGGGCAGAACCTCCTCCCAAGGCAGAGCTGGTGAGCAGGACCCTGCAAACTGAATTTGAGCTGAATTCTGGGCTTTCCCTGAGCTCACTGCCCAGGGCAGGGGGTTGGAACTAAATGATCCTTAAGGTCTCTTCCATCCTAAGCCATTCAGTGGCTCTCAAACAATCCTACAAGATGAAAGAGAGCATCTGTAAGACACAGCTGTGAAATTCAAAATCTTATCTGTGTGTCCTGGATTTGCCATCTGGTGTTCCCAGGGCCACTGAACGTTACCAATTGCTGCTGTAGGAATTAATGGCACTGGGAGGTTTGTATTTCTCAAACCACCACAAGCTGTGCCCAAATTCTTCGGTGGCTTCAGACCAGCTGAGCATCAATGATTCGTCCCGTTTTGGTTTTCCAAACAGGTTCCCTGGAAGCTGCAGTCACTTGGTGCCTGGGTGTGTCCCCACTCAAGGGGCTGGCTTGGCTGGGCCGCTCAATTTGGGGTCAGTAAGGCCGAGAGAAGCACTTTAATCTCAGCAGCTTTAGGCAGCCTTGGTGTTCCTGGAGCTCCCTGAGATAAACCAGGAGTCATTGATATTTCAGCTTGATTAAACTCAGCAGTGTTTCAGCCATGTTAAAAACAGGTTTTTATTGCTGGGTTTTTTTTTCCTCAAAAGTCCAAACAACACAGGTTTGACATCCTGTGCCATCAGCGCCCCACCTCAGACCTCTTGTGCTGCCAGGAGATGACCAAGGGTGTCTAGAAAGTGCCAGGGTCTAGTTGGGGATGAGTGAATGACCCTGAGTGCTCCCAGGCAGGGGATGAAGAAACTGAGCACAGCCAGGCTGTTTCTCCTTCCAGTTCTGTCCCAAACACGTTCTGGGAGAAAATGCAGCATTCCAGCGACTCCCAGTGCCAGGTTCCGAATAGGAAGGAAGAAGCCCGGTACTAAAGGTGGGATTTTCCCTCATCCCTTTTCAGACAGGGAGCTGCAGAAGGAAGGGTTGGTGGTGGGGGTGAGACCAGGAAATGTCTGCTGGGACCAGTGCAGGGAGCTGGGAGCTTCCCTGGTGGTGCTGGCAGGTTCTGGTCCTCCCAGGAGCTCAGAGCTGGGAGCCAGAGGCTGAACTGGACCTGTCCCCTGAGGTTTCTCAGCTCAGCCTTAGGCTCGACTTGTTGCTGTCATCACTGGGCTTTAATTTTTCCTCTCCTTTGTTTTCCCATCTTTTTTCTTTTTTCTGTGTCTCGAAATAGATGGGAAAGTATTATCGTGTCCCACGAGATTCCAAGAGAATTAATTGCTGGTAAAAGCATGTTAAGAGCTTTTGATGACTGAAGTAATTTGCACTGACACAGGGGCTGGTCGGGGTAGAGGGAAATCTGAATCTAAGGAAAAAAAAGGAGTTTCTGGTGCAGGGAGGCCCACTTAGGAGCAGAGCAGAGCCTTGCTATGCTGGGACTCAAAGGGCTTTTTCTTGATTTTGGTGTGTCCTGTGTCATTTTTTAAAATGTGCTTTTTTGAGCGAGTTACAAACTGGATCATCCCAAAGGTTGTTCTGGAGCGCTGAGCATCTCCTCTGGTTCCGTCACCAAACTCTTAAGAGAGGAGAAGTCTCTTCCTGGCAACCCAGCGACTTTCTTTGGACTGCAACCCCTTAATTAACCCTTTTCCCCCCCCCACGCACCTGGACTTTTAAGTGTCTGAGGGGTTTTATTTTGAAGGATTCCTCTTTTGCACAGCAGCCAAGTCGTATCTCACCTTCAGCCACACAGACGTGGCCGCCGCGTTTCTCAGGCTGTGCTCAGATAAATGAAAGCGGTGCCTTCAGTGGAGCCTTCTTTAAAACAGAACCTCACAGCTCTGCGGAGAGGGACCTGGCTTGAAAGTTTGTTGAAAGGTTTGTAGTCGAAAATGATCCTGCGTGAAAGGATGAAACAGATGATGTGAAGATGGAGCAGTTGAGGACCTGGTTGTTAAAATCAATGCAGTTTGGAGGAGTTCCCTGCTTTGAGTACTTGAGCTGTGGTGCCAGAGCTGTGTTTTCCAGAACAGTCCTGAACCTTTTACTTGTGGATCACTCTCTGTGTCCTTGGAGGTTCTGCCAGCCAGGACCTTCAGATAACGGCTGAGAGCTGATGTTATTCTTGTCATAAGTCTCTTTATCAGCTATGGAAATCACCCACCTTTCTCTTTCCTATTTCATGTCGGAAGTTCTGCCCTGCAAACCCTTTTCCTCCCTTTCTCCCCTCCGTGGCTGCCATCTGGCCCCAGCTGACCCCTTTCCTGTCCCGTTCTCCCGCAGATTCCCGATGCCCTGGGCACTGAGAAGTTCTGTGGCGATGCCGGCCAGGGCGGGGCCGGGAACTGGCTGAAGTACATCCGAGTGTCCTGCTCCTGCGACGAGCAGAACCTGGCAGTGTGCCACATCAACGAGCAGGTAACCGCCCCGCGGGGCTGCCGGGCTCCCCTCGCACCCCAACGCAGCCCGGGGGGCTTGGCCGGGGGGCTGGGCAGTGGCAGCATCCAGCGGAGGTGACTGAGAGGTGGATCAGCCCTGGGATGAGCTGAAACCTCCAGATTTATGGTCCTGTCCTTGACTGAGGATCCTGTCCCTGACTCAGGATCCAGACCCTAACTCAGGATCCAGTCCCTGACTGAGGATCCTGTCCCTGATTCATGATCCAGTCCTTAACTCAATATCCAGTCCCTGACTCAGGATCCAGTCCCTAACTCAATATCCAGCCCCCAACTCAGGATCCAGTCCCTGACTCAGGATCCAGTCCCTGACTCAGGATCCTGTCCCTGACTCAGCATCCAGCCCCTGACTGAGGATCCTGTCCCTGATTCGTGATCCTGTCCCTGACTCAATATCCAGCCCCTGACTGAGGATCCTGTCCCTGATTCGTGATCCTGTCCCTGACTCAATATCCAGCCCCTGACTCAAGATCCAGTCCCTAACTCAGGATCCAGTCCCTAACTCAGGATCCTGTCCCTAATCCATGATCCAGTCCCTAACTCAGGATCCAGTCCCTGACTCAGGATCCAGTCCCTAACTCAATATCCAGTCCCTAACTCAGGATCCAGTCCCTGACTGGTGATCCAGTCCCTGATCCATGATCCAGTCCCTAACTCAGGATCCAGTCCCTAACTCAGGATCCAGTCCCTAACTCAGGATCCTGTCCCTAATCCATGATCCAGTCCCTAACTCAGGATCCAGTCCCTGACTCAGGATCCAGTCCCTAACTCAATATCCAGTCCCTAACTCAGGATCCAGTCCCTGACTGGTGATCCAGTCCCTGATCCATGATCCAGTCCCTAACTCAGGATCCAGTCCCTAACTCAGGATCCAGTCCCTGATTCCTCTGGTGTTGGAGAAAATCATGTGAAACCCAGCTTATGGCACCAAACCCCACTGGGACAGCTGGAAACCAGCACTGGAAGTGGGAACCATGGAAATTGCAGGCAGGGAGGGTAGGGAGGGCGATCCTGGGGTGGGAATTCAGCTGTTGTCTGTTTTTAAGAGGAGAGTGGGAGATGGTTTGGGGTCTGCTGAGCAGAAAGTTGAAACCTGCCAGGCAGGTTACAGCAATGCTGGTAAAGCAGTCCCTGTGGGGGGGGTTTATATGGAATTAATAGGATTTTGATGATGTTTGCAAAGTTCTTCAAGGCTTAGACCCAAAGATGGATTGAAGATGAGCAATCCATGTTGTGAGTTCCACAAACCTCCAATCAAACTCAAATAGAAGTTACTGTTCAGACCTAACTTCAATGAGAAATATTGCCTTGTTCAGCAGACAGGAGGCAGATTTGGGGCTGTGAAGGGCTTTTTAGGATGTTTCCAGCTGCTCTGGGCTTTCCTCAAACTCCGTGAATTCGTAATTCCCACATGGCCAAGGCGCCTTTTGGATACAAACCCCTGCAATGCAAGAGCATTTGAGCACTCGGAGATTCAGCATAAAATTTCTAGGCTGCAGATAGAAGTTTTCATCCTGGTCTTAGGAAAACTGTCCTTGGAAACATCAGACTGCCAAATCCCACAGCGAGAGTGGTGCACAAGGGTAAAGACACTGCAGTTAGACAAGCTGGAGGGTACAAAATGTTTTCAGACTTTATCAGTTTTGATTTAGCTGGTGTCACTGGCAGTTGTGTGCCAGTAAAAGAGGGATGTTGCAGGTTCTTCCTGAGCCTGAGCAGCTGAAGCTGAGCTGGGCTCTCACATCTGGGTGTTTTCCTGGCCAGGGCCACCCTGGGCTTTAAAAATCAATCCCCTCGTTTTCCCGCTGGGATAAATTTAGAAAACTGAATTTGTGTCGACTTCCAACTTTGTTTCCTGTGCACCAAATGCCACAGGCTGCTGGTTCAGGGGAGGTTCTGCTGGGGGCTGGTGCTGAGAGAGCCCTGCAGGTCAGAGGGGAGGGATCCTAGCAGGGAGAGCTCCAAAGGGAGAGATCCCCAAAGGGAGAGGTCTCAGGAGACATCCCAAACCCTTCCCAGAGTGAATCCCAAAGCCATTTTCAGAGTGATTAAGCAGTGCTGATTCCTACCTCGTGCTGTCTCCTGGTGCTGCTGGGTTTAACTTCATTTATTTCACCAGAGGATTCATTTTTCCCTACCCCAAAGCAGGAGGAAAGTTTGATCTTTCCCCTTCAGGCAGCAGGAAAAGGTTTGGGGTTGCTTGTAAGCACCCACAGAAATGAAAAGCTTGTGCAGTAAATAATTGCCCTCTGAATAACCAAGCAGCACTGTGGAGATAAGGGCCAGGACAAGATTTTCACCAAAATCATTTTCTTTTCAGGGAAAAAACCCACATTTTTACATGGGGAGATGGTGCTTTGAGAGTGTGTGTGTCCCCTTCTGTTCTTCTTTACAGTCCTGTAACTCAGGGACAGTCCCAGCAATGCACAGAGAATTTTCCTGGATTTTTAGCGAGGAAATTGGCAGCCAAATCTGGACCACTCAGTGATTTTTTCACCACCCATTAACAGATTATAATATATTTTAAATGTATTTATTTCTCTATTTAGGAGGAGGTTAATTGAGATGTTTCATTCACTGTTTTTCAATTATGAAGCCAATTTTCACATGTAGAATAACATTAGCCAGTATTCTTTATATTTATTCGTGGAGAGGTATTTGAAAAGAAGATCCTTGATGGTTGGAGATAATTGTGGTTCTGAAGGAGGACTGGGAAAAAAATGTGGATAAATTGTATAATTTAATAAAAGGGAAATGGTTTATTTTTTCCTGTTGCTACTCCTGCCTTAAAAAGGAAAATACTTGAGCAGTTCACGAGTCTGAAATACTAAACAGAATCTATGTAATAATATATTTATAATACATAATAATTATATTAATGGCCATGAGCAATTCTATTAATGGCCATTGATGTAATTAATATGTATTAATAATAATCAGGGTGACAGCTGCTGCTTTTAGTTGGGGTGCAGATATTGGGGAGGGGAAAAAAAGGAGTAACAGGAGATAGAAAAAAATCAGGCCCCTGCTTAATCAGCCAGCGTGAGGTGTGTGTGCAACGCAGAATTTTGGGTGTATTTTACACAGGTTTGGTAACTCCGGTCAGGATTCCCAAGTACATCACACAGAGCCTTAAAAAGAGGAAATCAGAAGCAGCGTGACTGAGTGGGAACAAAGGGGAGGCAATTCCAAAGGGGGAAAAAATGGGAAAAAAAGCAAAATGTGCAGCCCTGTCCTGGCTGGACACTCCTGAGGCCGAACTTTTCTGTGCCCAGAGCTGGACACACGGACAGGTCTGAGGGAGCAGGAGGGACAAATCCTCACTGGGCTGTCCCTGGAGTGAATTATTGGTGAGACAAGGACACAAAGAACCTTTTTCTCAGGCTGGTTTTGGGTTTTTGAGCTCCTCTGCTGCAGCTGATGTGTTTGAGAGTGCGTTTTTGATCTTTAGGTGAACACGGCAGCCGCTTTCTCCCCTTTTCATGCTCTTTCCCCCCTGAAGTACAAACATGTGGAAGCTCAGATAAATCCCCGGAGCAGGGAAATGGGGCTGGCTCTTAGGAAGGGCCCTAATTAATGAGGTAATTCTGGGATGGACTTTTCCCACTCACTGTGCTCCCTCTCCATCCCTTGTCGTGACTCTGGGAATGGTTAAACCTCATCCCCAGGCTCCGGCTGCTCCAGAACTCTTTTCCTCAGCGGAAGGATGAGGTGGTGCTGGGCTCTGAGTGAGAGCAGCCCCAGAGTGTGGTTGCTGTGGTTCTACAGGGCCGATATTTCAGTGATTGCACCAAATTGTTCCTTTTTAGCAGCAAACCGAGACAGCCAGAGGCAGATTTCTGCTGCCACAAGTTCACATCAACAGTAGCTCCCTGTATCAACCCAGGCTGGAAAAGGATTCCTCTGGGTTATTTCTACTTTCCTTTTTTTGCTTTGTTTGTTTGTTTTGGTTGTTAGTTTGGGGGTTTTTTTTATTATTTTCCTTTAATTTTTTTCTTTCTTCAATACCCCATGCCCAGAATAATTTTGATAAAAATCAAGACAAGGAGTGTTCTCAGTCCTACCAAACCCTGCTTACCCTGTTAACTATTTAGTGTAAAACAAAGCTGGTAATTTGGAGAGATGCCCATGCTGTGGTGGCAAACACGAACTGATCAAGTGTGGAACTTCTCTGTAAACAAACAGAATTGATTTGCGAATGCAAATCTACTGCTGGATTTGTAAATCTGAGCTTTTTCCGTGCACGACAAATAAAAAAGTCTTTGATGAGCCCGGACCATCAGTAGCACGACTGAAGGGTGAAGTTAATTATTATAATGAAATGTTTGATGAAATTAATGTGAATCCAGCAGAATCCAATTTTTCCCTGATCATTAAAGGAGCCTGTCCTATATTTCTGGAGGGATGTTTTTAAATACAAGGAGCTGCTTTGTTCTGAGAACAACCAGGAGAGGAAAAGGAGCTAAAGGGTGAGACGGGGGCAGTGTCAGCCCTTGGCAGGGGAATTCTGAGGGATTTTTCCCTTGTAAAATTTGTGACTCTGTCTCTGAACTTGATGGACCTTTTAGACCATGGCTGGTGTTTTAGACAGGTTTGGGTTGCCAGCTGCAAGAGAAATGTCTGTTAATAGCTATTTTATTTTATTTTATTTTATTTTATTTTATTTTATTTTATTTTTTTCTCTTAGCTTGGCTCATCTCGAACTCTGTTTTTCCGAGTCAGCCCCGAGTTCCGGACTCACTCCTGGGCTGCCTTTTGGGGTTTTTTTCAGGCACTTTTCCCATTAAGCTCAGTGCAGTTTGGTCCTGGGAAAAGCTTTTCTTGTAGAACGAGCAGGGAGGAGCACTGAAGTGCAAATGAAAAAGATAATGAGAAAAAGGAGAATTTTAAATGACTTTTTATTTTGCAGTGGAATTCCCAGGAATGAACTCCCCGGGCTGGGTGGAGCAGGGGGTCTCTCAGAACTGTTCTCACCTATGCACAGCTGTCCTGTGTCAACCTGGCGCTGCTCAGGGCTTCCAGCTGGGGGTTTTGGAGCTGTGCAGGTCCAGGGAGATGCCCAAATCCTGCCCAGGGCACCAGATCCCTTTTTTGGACTCTCAGCTGGACGCAGGATGAGGACAGAATTGTCTGCACTGGGAGAACAGTTTGCAAACCAGCGGAAAACAGTGGTGGGATCACACCAAGGATTCTGGCAGGTGCAGGGATGAGTTTCTGGGCACCTGGGGATATTTCGTCAACGGCCAGCAATCGGATTTCATTGCCCATCCCAAACCTTTGTGTTTGTGAGCGTCCCTGCTTTGAAACTCTCAGTGAGAGATGCCCGGCAGTGCCGGTGTTCAGGCACCGATATTGGGGTGAGTTCGCAGTGAGGCTGTGGGGAGGTGTCGGCTGTGCTGGGGCGGGGAGGGAGACAGCAAACAGCCCGTGGGAACCGGGACGCACCGGAGCTCCCGATAAGGGCTGTACCGGCTGCTCCGGGAGGGCTGTACCCCAGTGAGGGCTGCGTGTCACGGCACTCGGTTAGGGCTGTACCGGAGCTCCCGGTAAAGGCTGTACCGGGTGCTCGGTGAGGGCTGTACCCCGGTACGGGCAGCGTCACAGCACTCGGTACGGGCAGCGTCACAGCACTCGGTACCGGAGCTCTCGGTACAGGCAGTGTCACAGCACTCGGTACCGGAGCTCTCGGTACGGGCCGTGTCACAGCACTCGGTACCGGAGCTCTCGGTACGGGCCGTGTCACAGCACTCGGTACCGGAGCTCTCGGTACGGGCCGTGTCACAGCACTCGGTACCGAAGCTCCCGGCAAGAGCCGCCCCGCAGCACGCGGGGGCCGCGACACCCCGCTCATGGGGGCGGCTGTGACTCCGTCTGCCCCGGCCTTGGAGCTGCCGCACAGACACGGCCCGGCTGCCTCCTTCCCTTCCCTCCCCTCCCGTTCCCTCCTCTTCCCTTCCCTGCCCTCCCCGCGACCGGCCGGGCCGCCGGCACCGGAGGAGCGCAGCGGCCGCGGGACAGGAGCGAGCAGGTCAGGGGAACCCAGCCCGGCCCGGTTCGTCCCGACCGGCCCGGCCCGCCCCGTTCGCATCGCCCGGGACCGGCACCGAGGGACCGGCGGGGTCCTCGCGGCCGTGGCGGGGCCGGTGGCGGGCGGCGTCTGCCACCTGCTGGGGCGGGCGGGGGCCGCGCTCCCGGCCCCGATCCCGGCCCCGATCGGGG
>VXAD01007707.1:138799-166516 GCA_013399195.1 Dicrurus megarhynchus | reverse complement strand
AACCAGTGCGGTGACTGGGAGCAGAGCGGTGACTGAGACCAGTGCGGTTACGGGGACGGATCGCGGCCCGTCCTGGTGCTCGGGAAGATCCGTCGGGATCTTCCCGAGCTCGGTGTGGAGGGAAGGTTCTGAGCGGTAACCGCGCTCCACGATCCCCGCCGCACCGCGTGGTGGCTCTGGGAGGGATGTCCCCTGTCCCTGCAGCCGCCTGTCCCTAGAATCGCGTCTCTCTCCCTGCGATCACATCTCCCCGCAGCCGCAGCTCCGAGCGGACTCCGGAGCGGCGGCTCCGGGACAGGGAGGACAAATCTGGGAGCATGCCGGGCAGCTGCTGCTCCCGCTGGGCCAAGGCCTCGTGCTCCGTGCCAGGGAGGGAGGAAAAACGCATCGTGGTGACACAATTAATGCAACCCAGGCAGGAATTTAGGAGTTGTGTGTCTTTCTTCCCCATAAACACAGGCTGGCAGAGACGGAGTGACAGCAAATTTTGGGAATTGTTCTGGGTGAAATGTGGTTTTTACCCCAAAAAAGAATTTTTTGGATTGCTGTTAAACGCAGTGCTAAGAAAACCCAGAAGTTAATAACTGTAATAACTGTTATCAGGTGAATTCTCAGGGTGTTGTGTTAGGACAGGGTCCAGTGTATTCCAAAACTTTGGAAAACCTATGGAAGACACTGAATCTCCTCAGCACAAGAGACGCGGAGGTCCTGGAGCAGGTCCAGGGGAGGGAATGAGGCCATTGGGGCCCGCTCAGGTGTGACCCAGGTGTCACTGGCCCTGCTGCCCTGGTTTCTGTGGGGTTTGGGGGTAGAACAGTGAGGATGAGGTGCGTGGGCTCTGCCCTTGTCTGAATCCTGTTTCTGTTTTGGGGCTTTCTCCTGGTGCAATGACAAAGGTCCAGGAGGTGAACAGAGCTGTGCTCAGGACATTTTGGACGGTCCAGGGTCTGTGCTCAGACAGGAGCTCAGAATGTGGATAAACTGCTCACCTGGAGACGTTCAGGTCTGTGGTTAGGGGTCAGGTCGAGGCTGATGGAGAGAATAATCAACAAAATAATTCCGTGGAGATGCGATAATTCTGCTCTAATCATGAGGCCAATTTTGGATCCCAGAGCAGAGCCTCAAACGTGACAATTCCATCAGTTTAATCCTCCCTTCCCTGTGACAAACACCCTGAGCTTTTAGGAGGCAGGGAAAACAACAGGGAGGTTTTGCACAATTTGAGGGAGAGAGGCTGTTGCCCAAAAAAATTTTTTTATTGTCCAAGCCCTGCGAAATTCTGGCACCCAAAGAGTCAAATAAAGGCAGGAGAACGAACTCTGAGCAGAAATTATCCCAAATCAAGGCACAGCCTCCCTTATCACCGGAGAAATTTGAATTATTGGTTACAATGTAAAACTCAAGCCTTTGCATGTTTAACATATCTCTCCACTTCTGTTCCCGATTCCCAGGTCTATTATAAAGTTATTAAAGAGATCGAGCCGGGAGAAGAGCTCCTGGTGTGCCTGAAGGAAGGAGGTTATTCCCTCGGGAACATGGCACCCAGCATGGAAGGTAAGGCCTCCACGGGAGCTTCTGCAGTGCCCCTGGCAGTGCTGAGCCCGTCAGCCAGGGCAGCGCTGGGACAAAACCTGGGCCAGGACCTCCCCTTCTGTCCCTGCCTGAATTTTGTGCTCATTTTCACTCTTTCCCTGGTGGCAGTGGTTGTGTCAGTCCATTACAGTGAGTTTTTATCAGCCCCAAGCAGATTCATTTCCTTCTCTTTGTGGGTTTGGATATGATCAGAGGAGCTTTTTCCACCTCCAGGATCACCAGGTGCCTTTGGGTGTAATAAAAATGGCCAAAGCATCCCAAGGCTTGGAAAACACCTGTCTGCAGAGATTTAGGGAATCTGGAAAAGGGGGATGCAGGCAGGGGGTGGAAGAGTCATCACTAAATTTATTATTGCTGGAATAAAGACATCCTCATCACTGCAGCAGCTGTGAGCAGGTAGCAGGACACACACATGGGGCATCCTGGAAATCTTAGAGCGCTCCCAGCACTGATTTTCCTCCTTTAGGATGCTTTTTCCCACATTCATCCAAGACTCTGACACCACAGACACCGAGCAGGAACCTGATCTCTGAGGAAAACAAGGAAGGATGTGCCCAACATCATTAGTCGGTGATTTATTTCTATAAACACATCCCCATTTACCAGGTGTTTTTAAACTATTAGTTGGAAATAATGCTCCATAAAATCAATTTATTGATTTGGAGTTCTCGCTGGGCATACCACAATACATTTCTTTTCTTTTACCTGTACATGAATATAATTTCTGACTCAAATTTGCAGTGAAATCCTTTAAATGGATATGAACAATTAGTTTCAAACATTTCTGGAAATATTCGCGGATTCGTGCTGCTGGAATCTCATTTGCTGGGGGTGCAGTGTGGTATTTACTCCCTCACTCATATCAAGTCCAGGATTATTTTTTCACTACTCTCCCCCCCCCACGCCAAAAAAAAAGTTAATGATTTTCTCAAGACCAACACACAGAGATGAATAATTTCTGTACCTTTTATATATTTTTTTCTGATGTCAAGGAGAAATCTGAATGAAAACTCACCGCTGTTCTGCATTTCAGTTTCTAACAGGCTTTTATGTGAACAAGCAAAAAGTGCTCCTTGTTTTCCATCTCTGTCATTATGGAACATTTATCTGGATCTTCCTGGTAACGTCTAGTGCTTTTGCTGCATAATTGCTGTCAAATTATGCCAGGCCGACGTTAAATATTTGACTCCTTAATACTTTTTACTTTCAGCGGGGCTATCTCCCCGCTGCCTCGCACCCCCAGCTCACTTCGGAATTAACGGGAGAGAAAATGCAAAATTGTTCCACACAAAGATAATTATCATAAAAATCTTTCCTCCCAACCCAGCCAAACACAGCAGACCCCTTATCACTGCAGGAATTTTGAGTAGGGCACTTGAACTCCTTTGAGATTCGAGTCTGGTAGATTAGCATGTAGATGCCAGATAATTGTGTTCCCCTTGGTTTCTCTGAAAGCTATTAGGCACTGATTTATTTTTCTGTTCCATTCCTGCTTTGTCCTGAGTGTCGCTGATGGGACTTCAGATAGGCACATTTAACCACGGGTCTGACAGACAGACACGGAGAACAGGCAGCGGCAATCGCGGCGTAACTGGGGCTGTTCTTTTCTTCGCAGCCCCTTCTCCCTGCCACACTCCCCCGGTGAAGGGCAGGATTTGCGTTGGTGATGCTTAAAGGGAGGAGAAAACTTTAATGAGAACTTGTTTTGGAGGGCGACCTTTTCGTTTTTGGTACTTACAGGGGGAAAAAAAAGGAACACTTGAATGAACGTGGAGTCTACGACGTGGGTGTGTGGCACAGGCACGAAATCAATGCCGGGTCTCAGTCCAGCCCTGAGCCTCCGTGGTGATTTAGGTTTCGATTTCGCAGGGGGCTGGTCTGGCCCTAAGCCCGCAGGTCAGGTCCTTCCCCTGCAGGGTGTTTATTGAGGAGTCTGGTCTGGGATCTGCTGGAGCTCAGAAGAGTGGGGGTTGGATATGGATTTGGCACCATGGAATGGTTTGGGCTGGAAGGGAAGTTAAGGATCATCTCATTCCCACCCCCTGCCATGGGCAGGGACACCTCCCACCACCCCAGGCTGCTCCAAGCCCCATCCAACCTGGCCTTGGACACTTCCAGGGATGGGGCAGCCACACCTGCTCTCCACCTGGTCAGATTTTCCTCACTTTAACCTGCCTGAGCATCAAAACACGATTTACAACCAGTGGCAACATGAATAACACGTGGCTACAAGGCTTTTAATCACATTTTTGGCAGATCTCTAAGTCTCCTTTCAATACAAATTTCTTTTTCCAAACCCAGATACTCTGAAGCACAGGAATTGCTTTTCCTATCCTCCATCTCTTCCACCTGTGGAAAAGCTGCTGTGTTTGATGTCCTCTTGTATCGTGCGTGATTTGGGTGAGACCTGGCAAAGGACAAGGAGAATGAGAAGCAAAATCTCTTCTCTAAAATATTCTTGAGGCTATTAATGTATTTCACCTCCTTCCCTGCTCTGTAAGATCACAGAAAGGACAAAAATGTCTCGTTGTCATTGGTAAGAGCAGGCAGGGCTGTGCTGCGGGAGGGGAGGGAGATACCCAACTTTAGTATGGAGGAAATGATTCTCCATGGCTGCTTTTCCAAACCCAGAGAGGATTTCTGCTTCCTAGAGGAGAGTTTGGGTGAAATAAGCTGCAATTAATCATGTAAATTTCAAACTGGAGCAGGAAGAATTCCACCTGGATTTGCGGAAGGAATTTTGTTGAGTTTCCTCTGAAGTCAAAAGAAGGAGAAAAAAAAAAATCTGTTTCCTCCGTTCCAAGTGTTTCCAGGTCTGGGGATTTGCCAGGTGGAGCTTGAGGGATGCTGGGAGTTTGGTAGGAGCTTGTTCAGAGGTGAAGGGACCTGGGGCTTCCCAGCCTGGAGGATTTCAGTCGCTCCTCCAAAAATTCCTTCCCAGTTAAGCCACTGCTGCACTGACAGGAGAGCAAAGAGGAGAAACGCTGGCTCTGAGGTAGAGGAGCACCTCACCAGAGCAGTTCCACATCTCTGGAGTTTGATGCTACACTTTTTCTTTCTTTTTTTTTTTTTTTTTCCTTCTTTTCATTCCTAAAATGTAGTTTGGACTATTTTAATGGTAGGTGATGCACAGTCTCTCCATTCTGCTGTTACTGGTGTCCTGATTTCCAGGTTTCCCTCCCCAGGGACATAAAACACGTGAGATACACACTGGTCCTGTTCTACAAAATGCAGCAAAGAGACTTTCTCTGAGCAGCAGAGCAGGGCCTGACCCACCTCATGCCAGGCAGCATTTTCAGAGTGCATAAACTCCCAAAATGAGCTGAAATGAGAACAACTGGCTATTTTCTTCCATTGGGTCTCCTTTTTTTAACCCAAATCCCTTTGCTGACCTGCTGGATTTTATTTCTTTTTGCACCCCTCTCTTGTGCAGCTCAGGAGATGCTCCTGCAGCCCTGTGGGTGCTGTGAGATTGTCCATGCCTGCTGTGGGTGGCTCTGGGAGCCCTGGGCAGGCTGCTGGGATGCCCAGCAACGCTGTGCTGGCTGAGCTCTGGTGATACTTTCTTTTTCAGCCGGCTCTGACTTTTCCCGTGTCTATACTTTCCGTGTAGGTGTGCAGAGCGTGCAGAGGGTTTCCTCTGCCCACATCGCTGCTGCAGCAGCCTCTGGGACCTTGCCTTGCTCAGTTTTAAACTCAGGTTTAAGCAGAGGAAGGGAGATGGGAGGCGAGTGGCCAGGTGGGAGCACGGTGGCGTCTGGGTGTGACACCGCCCGTGCTTCCACTCCTGCCACATTCAGAACAAAATTAACCCTGATTTATATAAAACACCACTCCAGGCCTTAAAGCTCAGCCTAAGTGTTTGCAGTCGTGCAAAATTTGGCGCGAACAAGCGCAAGGGGGGACTTCAAAGCAAAGGTTTGCTCAGGGGTTGCAGATTTTGCCTGGAGAAGATGAGCATGGCCACATCCCACCCCAAAATCCCCTCTCCCCAGAGCGGGGAGGGATCGGCTCCATCACAGCATCACAGCATCAGAACATTCCCACTCCTCCCTCGGAGCTGAGGCACTCAGCACAGGCTGCTCCTTCTGGGAGTAAAGTTATCAGAAAAAGAGAAGCACGCTGAACACGAAGCAGAGCGTGGAGGAAGAGGGTAGGGGAGGACGGGGAAACGCGGCTCCGGTGACTCAGTGGGGGCTGGAAAGCTTCTGTTGCAGGGTGGAGAAACCCAGAGCTATCCCGACTCCCTCACAGAGCTTGTTCTCCTGGAAAATTTACAGCTCGGAACTGATTGTTTGGCTTGGCACCACGGTCAGGATGCTGCCTTGTAAACTTAATAATAGCTGCCCTCTTTTTAATTTGTTTGACCTTGACTGCAGTAATTTATTATGTGCATTAGGACTTCTTTTTTTTAAAAAAAGAAGAGGAAAAAAAGCAAAGAGCACAGCAACAAAGCCTTTGGCTCCCTGCTCTTCCTTCCATGGTGCTCTGGGCTGGGACTCCTCGGGCTGATGGAGCCCTGAGCTCCTGCAGTGGAAACTTAAGAGGAGAACATTAGACAGGCAATTTCTTGGAAAGAAGCTTCTCCAGGTTTGTGCTGGGGCAGTTTGCTTTCCCCACTATCTGTGTTTATATGAGTCTGGCTTGTTCCTTTTCCCCTGGCAGCCCCTTTTGAGGAAACACTCGTTCATAATTTCAAAACCCCTCCTCGCAGACGAGCGCAGCACTCCAGAACGAGCCCAGAATTTTGTGTGTCTCCCAATCCCTGTAGGTCTCTCCATCCCAGCAGAGGCCAAGACACAAAGCAAACATCTCCTCTGGTTGTGTGATCTATTTTTTTTTTCTCTTAATGCTCAAAGTGAAAGCAGCTGCTGGCACAGCCTCCCTTGGGTTCTCTCCCCTCTCACTTGCAAATTCGCTCTTTGTTTGTTTGTTTGCTGGACTCAGGGAGCTTTGCCTCCTCTCTGGGTACAACAGCCCAGGCTGGCTGGGTTTCCTGGGGCAGGGCTGACCATGGGCTGCTGTGTGTGTTGCAGAGGAGCCCTCGTTCCGCTGCGAGGACTGCGATGAGCTGTTCCAGTCCAAGCTGGACCTGCGGCGCCACAAGAAGTACGGCTGCAGCGCCGTGGGGGCCCTGTACGAGAGCCTCAGCGACGAGATCAAGCAGGAAGGCCTCGGAGATGGACAGGTCTACGAGTGCAAGGACTGTGAGAGGATGTTCCCCAATAAATACAGGTACCCACAGACACCCAGAGCCTCCTCTGGCCTCCCCTCTCCGTCCTGGCCAAAGAGGGATGATGGGCGGCTGGGGAAGACCGAAGGGATCAACCTTTCCTTTCTCCAAAGAAAGCTTTTCTTTCTCCATAGAAAGCTTTCCTCCCTCCATAGACACCTTTCCTTCCTCCACAGGCTTTGGGAGTGTTCTTTTGGGGATCAATCTTTCCTTTCTCCATAGAAACCACTCCTTTCTCCATAGAAACCTCTCCTTCCTCCATAAGCTTTAGGAATGTTCTTTTGGGGATAAACCTTTCCTTTCTCTGTAGAAACCTTCTTCCATAAGCTTTGGGAATGTTCTTTTTGGGATCAACCTTTCCTTCCTCCATAGACATCTCTCCTTCCACCCTAGTCTTTAGGAATGTTCTTTTTGGGATCAACCTTTCCTTCCTCCATAGACATCTCTCCTTCCACCCTAGTCTTTAGGAATGTTCTTTTTGGGATCAACCTTTCCTTTCTCCATAGAAACCTTTCCTTTCCCTACAGGGTTTAGGGGAGTTCCCTTTGGGACCCTTTGCAGCTGTTGGGCAGTGTTTTATTTCCCCTTGGTTTCGTAGCCTGGTGCTTTTCGTTGCTCGTTGGTAGAAGCACCCAAGGGTTGTTGGTGGGAAGTTTAAGGGTCGTTTTCTGAGAGACCTGAGTGGGATCTTTCCACCACCTGCTCCCCTGTGCTCTGCTTCTGAGGAAAAAAACATCAATATGAGTTCAGCCAAAATGTGCATGAAGTCTTCTTTTAAATTTAATTCTTGGATGTTTGAGACTGGTGGGTTTAAAGAGGTGTCAATGCCCCGGGAACTCTTAATATGGTCACCAGCTCCTATTTGATCTGTCAGGAGCAATTAAAAAATTCTACTCCAATCAAATTTTTAATTTTCTTTGTGTCCACGAAATGTTCTTGTGACAGCAATGTGAAAAGGAAAAAAAACCAAGATTGGATATTCTCCAGCTCGTTCTTTTATTTGCCACAATTATTCAGTTATTATTATGATTATATGGTAACTCTAAAGAAGAATTAAACTTTTCTTTAAATGGGAAAATATTTAAACTCAGGTTTTAACTGAAAATCTGCATTTTTTAAGCAGAATGTGGTAGTAATGAAATGCAGCTTTAACGCAGCCATCTTTGAGCTCTCTAATTCATTGGCAAAGTGAGACTCAAACAGTTAAATATTAGGAGCCAGCTTTAAAAGTTGAGGGGTTGTTTTAATCACTTTAAGATTGTGTTTATTTGCATCCTAAGCCTTGATAAAAGCCTTTATAAAATTCTATAAAAGCAGAGTTTTCTGTGTTTACCGGAGGCTGAAGTTCTCACTTACTCATTTCTTTTGCCTTCTTGGGTGAACAAACCCCATGCACCACAAGATTTGTTATAAAACTGTGAGAACGGGCAATCCCCTGTCAGGCTCTGCCTGAGCAGAGCAAAAACCTTGAGGTTAAAGCCCGTGTAAAGCCTGTTTCACTTCAGTTTAACATTTAAAAACCTGCATTTGTCACTTTGAACTTAATTACATCGATGCTTCCAGCTCTTTGATCTGGGTGAGGAAGTCAGGGAAAGAAAAAAAATCGATTTAAAAAAATGTAGAGGAAGGTGAAGCCTTAAGAGCATTCCCTGTGTCTGCATGGAAAAGAGCTTGGGAGTTGTAGAAGCTGGGATGGATCCTGGGATTCCTGTGTGGGATCCTCTTAGCCCAAAGTGGCATCTTTCCCCCTCACCTTGAGTCTCTGCATTGGCTGCTCTCCATCAGAAATAAGACCCTGCAATTTTCTTCCTTTTTTTTTTACCTGACAAGGCAAGGAGAACTTCCTTCAAATGTTTTCAATGTTTTGGATTTTAGTAAAAATTCCAGTTCTTTTATCTGCTGGTGTCAGCACCTCTCTCCTCTTTAGCTTCCAGCACTCTCTAATTTTTATGTTAATTAGAAAATAACTTTTCAAAATGTATGTGTTGTATCCTATTTGGACCTATTTGTACCCTATTCGTACTGGCAATGTGGCCTTGGATTTTTTGCCTTTTAGACCCAATATTTTGGGATAAGTAATATAAAGTTGATTTTTTTTTTTTTTGACGAGGGAAAAGAGAGTCAGCAGCGTCCCTGTTCAGCCTTTGACACGCTGGTGGATTGCTGGGGTGGGGAGGAAATGTCCACATCTGTCTGTCTCTCATTAATCTGCCAAGTTTAAAGTCACTAAAACACAAAATAAACCCGCTCGGAGTGTCTGGATGAATTTTGGAAGAATGGTCTTAGAATTTTTCAAAGTTAATACAGATGAAATCAAGGATGCCACTGGGGACCTGAAATTGAGCATTTAGCAGCTGACTAAATAAATAATTGTTTTGCTAATCCCAGTAGGTACTTGCCTCTAAACAGCATATTAGTTTGTCCATATTTGCTCCAAATAAACTCATAAATCACAGTTAACAGGAGCGTATTTTTGGATGTGCATGTGAAAGGTTTGTGTTACTTTGTGTGTGTAAAAAAATCCGGTCGTTTTAAGAGCACCATTTCTTGAGCAAAATGAATATTGCTGCTTTAAAACTTGGCAGTTTATGAGGGGCATGCCCATGAATATGAATTATCTGGCTGGGAGCAGGGCTGGTGCTGAGGAGTTTTGGTGTTGAGTGGCCAAGGCTGATGTGATTCCTGGGATCCTGAACCCCTCAGGCTCTCTGGAAACACCCAGGGAGTATCTTCCCTGTGGCATTTAATGAAGACTGGCAGGATTTGCCAGTAGAGTTCAGCTTTAATGTTTCTGTAAAAATCCAGCTGTGCTTTAAAGTTCTGTAGGAATGGTTTCATATCCATGTGCAGGGGTGTCAGGCAGGAGCAGATTCCATGTGAGCTGATCTTTGTTGGAATTCACAGTAAGAGGAGTAACTCCTGTTCATTTACCCCAAAGGAAGCAAAGGATGCAGATTTCCTTCCCTTGTTTCTCAGGGCTGGCCTGAGATGTTCAGGATTCCTGCCCTGAGAAGTGCAGGATTCCTGACCTGAGATGTTCAGGATTCCTGCCCTGAGAAGTGCAGGATTCCTGACCTGAGATGTTCAGGATTCCTGCCCTGGGAAGTGCAGGATTCCTGCCCTGAGAAGTGCAGGATTTCTGGCCTGGGAAGTGCAGGATTCCCAGCCTCAGAGAGGCAGGATTCCCAACCTGAGATGTTCGGGATTCCTGGCCTCAGAGATGTAGGATTTAAGGGTTGAGAGGTGCAGAATCCCTGACCAGAGGGATGCAGGATTCCTGGCCTGAGAGGAGGAGGATTTCTGGCCTGACATGTGCAGGATTCCCAGCCTGAGACATGCAGGATTTCTGTCTGAGAGGTGCAGGATTCCCAGCCTAAGAGAAACTGGATTCCTGGCCTGAGAGGAGCAGGATACCTGGACTGAAAGGTGCAGGATTCCTGGCCTGAAAGAAACAGGATTTCTGCCTGAGATGTGCAGGATTCCCAGCATGAGAGATGCAGGATTTGTGGCTAAGAGGTGCAGGATTCCCAGCCTGAAAGGAACTGGATTTCTGGCCTGAGATGTGCAGGATTTCTGTCTGAGAGTTGCAGGATTCCTGGCCTGAGAGGAACAGGATTCTTGGCCTAAGAGATGCAGAATTCCTTGCCTGAGAGGAGCAGAATTCCCAGCATGAGAGATGCAGGATTCCTGGCTGGAGAGATGCAGGATTTCTGGCTAAGAGGAGCAGGATTCCTGGCATCAGATATGCAGGGTATAGGGGTTAAGAGGAGCAGGATTTCTGTCCGAGAGGTGCAGGATTCCTGGCCTAAGAGAAACTGGATTCCTGGCCTGCGATGTGCAGGATTCCCGGCCTAAGAGGAGCAGGATTTCTGATCTGAAAGGTGCAGGATTCCTGGCCTGAGATGTGAAAGATTTCTGCCTGAGAGATGCAGAATTTAAAGGTTGAGATGTGCAGGGTTCCCAGCATGAGAGATGCAGGATTTCTGGCTAAGAGGTGCGGGATTCCCAGCCTGAAAGGAACTGGATTTCTGGCCGGAGATGTGCAGGATTGGCAGCATGAGAGATGCAGAATTCCTGGCCTGAGAGGTGCAGAATTCCTGATCTGAGAGGAGCAGGATTTAATGGTTGAGAGGTGCAGGGTTCCTGGCCTGGCATGTGCAGGTTTCCCGTGGCACAGGGCACTGGAGCACCATGTGCCACCCCTGCCGTGGCCCTGTGCCAACAGCCACTCGGGATTGCCATCATCCCCCCGGTCCGGGAGACGCTGCCAGTTGGCAGAAGGTGAAATTGCTGAGTGAAGTAATCAAAGATGTCTGACATTTAGAAGTGAAACGTGTTTGCACCTTATCATGTTTCTTCCCAACGCTGAGTCCCTGTGTTCTGGGAAGCCGTGGGCCTGGTGCCTGTGAAAATGGACACGTGGGACTCTCAGCAGCAGCAGCAGCAGCAAATATCTTTTCTTTCCCCCGGCGGATGCCACAGAAGTTTTGGTCACAAAGTGTCCATTTTTCCCCTCAGGAACCTGCAGGGTCAGGGCTGGGTAAAATAAATCTTTTCCCCCTTGAGGATGGACTCAGGTATTAATAAGAAATAGCATAAAACACAGTGTCATTTTGAGGCAGAACAGGGCATTTTCCACCAGTGAGATAAATATCAAAAACATCCAGTTGTGTTTGGGTGTCAGTGCCTTTCTCACAGTCAATGAGCTGCTCCCTTCCTGCTCTGAGACACCAGGTAACTGGGAACCCCCCAGGCCCCACAGCTGGTTCTCTGTCACCATCTCTGTCACCTCTCTGGGTCTCAGACCTGCCTGCTTTGGGTGGTCCGGAGGTCAGCCTGTCTCCCTTTCCCAGCCTGGAGCAGCACATGGTGATCCACACCGAGGAGAGGGAGTACAAGTGTGACCAGTGTCCCAAGGCTTTCAACTGGAAATCCAACCTGATTCGGCACCAAATGTCTCACGACAGTGGGAAGCGGTTTGAATGTGAAAACTGTGTTAAGGTACAGTGAGGACACGGTCATCGTGGGGGGCTTCACCTGGGGGGGGGTGCTGGGACCTGGGGGTGCAGGACACAGTGTCCATGGGGGGCTTTATGTGGGAGAGGGCACTGGGACCTGGGGAAAAGGGTGCAGGTGACAATGTCCCTGGGGACTTCACCTGGGGGACGGCACTGGGACCCAGGGGGAGGGATGCATGGAACAGTGTCCATGGGGGGCTTCATCTAGGAGTGGGTGCTGGGGTCTGGGGAAGGAGTGTAGGACAGTTTCCATGGGAGGTTTCACCTGGGAGAGGACACTGGGACCTGAGGAAAGGGGTGATGGACACAATGTCTGTGGGGGGCTTCACCTGGGAGAGGACACTGGGACCTGGGGAAGGGCTGCAGGGGATGGGTGGCCCATGCTGGCCCAGAGCAGGGTGACAGAGGGAGAGGTGACCCCGCTGTCCCTGTCCCATGGAGAAGAGGTGCCCTCGCTGTCCTGGGCATCCCACTGGGTGTGTGGAGCTCAGCCCTCTCCCGACCCACTCCCCTTTGGCCATTCCCAGCTGGGTGCTGCCGTGGCAGTGAGGGCTGTGGGTGAGCAAAGACCTGCCAAACCATGAGCACCACACACTCATGGAGGTGCCACAGACCTGCCAAACCATGAGCACCACACACTCAGGGAAGTGCCACAGACCTGTTTGACCATGAGCACCACACACTCAGGGAAGTGCCACAGACCTACCAAACCATGAGCACCACATGCTCAGGGAGGTGCCACAGACCTGCCAAACCATGAGCACCACACACTCAGGGAAGTGCCACAGACCTGCCAAACCATGAGCACCACACACTCAGGGAAGTGCCACAGACCTGTTTGACCATGAGCACCACACACTCAGGGAAGTGCCACAGACCTGCCAAACCATGAGCACCACATGCTCAGGGAGGTGCCACAGACCTGCCAAACCGTGAGCACCACATGCTCAGGGAGGTGCCACAGACCTGCCAAACCATGAGCACCACACACTCAGGGAAGTGCCACAGACCTGTTTGACCATGAGCACCACACGCTCAGGGAAGTGCCACAGCCTGGCAGGGCACAAACGGAGCTCTTTCATGACCCGTTCTCACCTGTCCACCCTGCACTCCTCATGCCACGGGCAGCAGTGATAAAAACCTAACAAAACCAGTTTTTCCCACCTAGGCTCTTCTCCTCCTGCTTTTTCCCCCCTCCTGAAGGCGTTTTTCCCCCGCAGGTGTTTACGGACCCCAGCAACCTCCAGCGGCACATCCGCTCGCAGCACGTGGGGGCGCGGGCCCACGCCTGCCCCGACTGCGGCAAGACCTTCGCCACCTCCTCGGGCCTCAAGCAGCACAAGCACATCCACAGCACTGTCAAACCTTTCATATGTAAGTTGTCACGGCCATCACCAGCCCGGCGCTGGCTGTAATTGCAGGGATCCTGCGGGGGCCCCCCAGCCCTCCCATCCCCGGCCGCTGTAATTTTATAGCTCAGAGCATAAGATGAATTTTTTTTCTTCTTTTTCTTTCTTTTTTTTTTCTTTTTTTTTTTGCATGCTCCCTGTTTTTTCAGCAAACATTCGTGGCAGTTTTTGACTTTCTTGACAAGTTAAAAGCTGAGTCTCTCAGCAGTCACAGCGATGCCATTTTCTCATATCTTTTCTTTCTCTCGTCTCTTTTTGCCTTAATCATTTTTGAACGCTCCTGTTGCTGACATAAATAAATAGCTGGCACAGCCTGATCGAAATGTTTTACAGGGGTGCCTCAGATCCTGGAGCCTTTGTAAAGAACTTGGAATAATCAGAGATGAGAAGGTGGTTTTTTACAAAGAAGGTTTTTTCTTCTTTATTTACTGCGTGTTTCATCTCGATAATGCTGGGAGCCAAACAAACAGCAGATGAGCTGTGTCCTCAGTGCTCTCCTCGGTGGGATATTTCCAGAAGGGCATTTTCCCTGGAGAGCCACCCATCTCATTCCCTGTCATTCCCAGGGCTGTATATTTTTTTAATTGACACAGCACCCTCTGTTTGGATAACTGTGCAGGGAGGTGGATGGTGTCACAACAAAGCTCCAGGAACTTCAGGGATCACTTCCTGACACTTCAGAACACATCGTTCAGGCACGGGCCGGGATCTGGGTTTGATTCCAGGCTTTGATGTTACGGCAGGGAAGCCACTGAACCCACTCCTGCCTTTTTTTCCCTGTTGGTGTAATGGGAACAGCATGCAGGAATATCCTGGGAGACTCATTTCATTAATGTCCCGAGATAATCAGTGTCCTGAGACAAGCAGCTGGGTGTCAGCACAGGAAGAAGAAACGCTCCTCTCGCTCATTTTGCTGCAATCTTTCACTGGGCACATGAAAGGGATAATTTGATTCCCAGGATTGCTGCAGGGAGAGGGGGGATTTCTCCTCATAATCTCCTCACTCTCACCTCATCAGAATTAGGGAGTTGTCAGACCAAATCAGCGGGTGGAACAACTGCAGAGGGATCCTGCCTGGTCAGACGTGTTCAGGTTGTTTTGTCTGTCCATCAAGGTGGAATCCATTAACAGCTTCAAATCCACAAGGCAGGATTCACTGGGAAGGTTTTTTATCCCTGTTCAGTGGAAGAAAAGGGTCTGTGTGTGTGTGTGTTTAATTTTTTACAGTATTATATTTGGCTTTCAAAAGACCCCAAATCTCTGACTTTATAACTGCAGAAATCAGAAGGGCAAGAGAGGACATTCCACGTGGAAATTCTAAATCATTGGATAACTGGAGATCTGATAGAAATTTTGCAGTTTTCCTTATTTTAGAAGGATGATGGGAGCTCTCAGGGCTATAGCACTTCTCTTTAGGGAATTCTGTGCAGTATTTATGTATGTAGCAACAATTCCCAGGGTGAAAAATGGAAGAATCCTGGAATCATGGAATTGGTTCAGTTGGAAAAGCCCTCTGAGATCATCATGTCCAACCCTTGACCCAGCACTTCTGTGTTCACCATTAAACCTTGTCCCCAAGTGCCACATCCACAGGTTTTTTGAGCAATTCCAGGGATGGTGATTCCTGATTCCCTTGGAAAAAAAAAACCAGAGATTGTTTTAATTAAGAGACTATCGTGGAAATAAAATTCAGTAGTGCTGAATTTTCATGGAAAATAAATTCAGTAGTGCTGAATTTCCATGGAAAATAAATTCAGTAGTGCTTCCTTTTAGAACTCTGGATGTTGTTTAAGAAATGGGTTTAAGGAAACACTTTAAAATGAAGTAAAAAAGCCAAATAAACCCTTTCTTTGCAAGTCTAAGGTAGCTGAAATAGTACTTACAACAGCCATAAAACCCTGTGTGTGCACTAAGAGCAGTTCAGGAGACCTGGCCCGAGATTCTAAAGTGGGATTGCCAAAAATTAGGATTGGTTCAAAAATCGAAACTCCTGTGATGACTTTCTTGTTCTGTTTGTGCTTCCCCTGCAGCTCTGGGCTGTGTCAGGGTCCAACAGTGAAACTCTCTGGGGTCAGACAGTGCAGCCTAAATTTCCAGTGTAGTCAGAAACCAGAGCCTTCAGTGATGCTCCTTTGGATTTTGGGGTGCTCATCTGAACTAAAATGTCAAATTCATTAAATTTTATACATTTCTGCTTTGAATTGCAATTAGAATTTACTGTATTATGATATTTTCAGAGCTGCTAGTGAAATACTCCCACCAGTCATTTGATATTCAAGCACTGAAGTAAATCCTAAAAATTTAGGGAAGATTTAGGACAAAACACAGGGAAAATCACGCTCACATGCACCCATCGGTAAAGCAGGGAGGAAGGAAGGAGCATTGAGCAGTCCCTGAGCTGGAGTGTCAGAACTTGGATTCGTGTCCTTGCCTGTCCAAGCCCAAACAATGTCCTTCCCCTGCTTTGTCTCGGTTTCCCCGCTCACAAAAGGGTGATAACAGCAGTTCCTCGGGGGAAGGAGTGTGTTAATTCACCACCACATTTATTCCCATGTTGAAAGAGGCACTACATAATAAAAAGTCACGGCGTTTTGATGTGTAGAAAAGTTTGGGGTGGGATTTCTGTCTCACTTCGCCCTGTTCCTTCCAACAGCAGCAAAGTCTGGAGGTGAAAGGGGTCATAAAAATCCATGTTTTGAAAGCTTGGTATTTACAGGTCGTTAAAGAAAACGCTGATGTGGCTTCACTTAGCGGGGCAGGGGTGTTGGACTGATTTAATGGATTAAAAAAAGAGATCCCAGCCCTGGCAGAACCCAGGCCTGGCTGGCAGAGGATTTATAGAGCAGCCCCCTGGAGGGGTTCTGTACCACCGAGGGCATTCAGGAAGGGCAGGTTTGATTAAATGAGGCAGAGTTCTTCTCCCTCCAGCCCTCATTGCTTCCTGCCATGCCAGGACTAATGGGAAGCAGATGAGCTGGGATAAAGAGATGTTATCATTAAAATGTATGATTAGGGCAATGAAGTTGTGAGGGGACTGGAACATCTTCCCTAGGGATCTGGGCTGAGAGAGTTGGGGCTGTTCATCCTGGAGAAGAGAAGGTTGTGTGGAGATCTCACAGCACCTCCCAGGATCTGAAGGGGCTACAGGGAAGCTGGAGAGGGACTTTGGAGTGACAGGACAAGGAGGAATGCAAGGGGCAATTTAGGTTGGATATACAGAAGAGATTGTTCCCTGGGAGGGTGGGGAGGCCCTGGCACAGGGTGCCCAGAGAAGCTGTGGCTGCCCCATACCTGGAAGAATCCAGGGACAGTTGGACAGGTCTTGGAGCAACTTGGGATAGCGGAAGGTGTCCCTGCCCATGGCAGGGGGTGGGATGAGATGGGTTTTATGTCCCTCCCAACCAAGCCATTCTGTGATTCCACGATTATCTTTCCTGAAAATTCCCCAAAACTTTGAGAAGAGGTTCCACATCCCCTCAGATTTGTGTGGAGCAGCTTCTTGAGACATCCACCAGGACGGGTTTCATCCAAAGGGAGAGGTGGTGATGTTCCACTGCTCTCCCCCTTCTTGCTGTGGGGAAGGGAGATCCCAGGGATGGAGCGGACGGGGCGGAGGGGGGAGGCTGGTGAATCCCGTGGCGAATCCCTGCTGTTTTCCTGTTAATTTCATATCGCTTTTGTTGTTGGTTCCTGTTGACACTTTAGGTGAGGTCTGTCACAAATCCTACACGCAGTTCTCCAACCTGTGCCGCCACAAGCGGATGCACGCGGACTGCCGCACCCAGATCAAGTGCAAGGACTGCGGGCAGATGTTCAGCACTACCTCCTCCCTCAACAAGCACCGGCGCTTCTGCGAGGGCAAGAACCATTACAGCCCCGCCGGCATCTTCGCCCCCGGCCTCCCCCTCACGCCCACCTCCATGATGGACAAATCCAAGCCCTCTCCCAACCTCAACCACGCCAGCCTGGGCTTTAACGAGTATTTCCCATCCCGCCCGCACCCGGGCGGGCTCCCGTTCTCGCCAGCACCCCCAGCTTTCCCTGCCCTCACCCCGGGATTCCCGGGGATTTTTCCGCCCTCTCTGTACCCCAGGCCTCCCTTGTTACCACCCACGCAACTGCTCAAAAGTCCCCTCAACCACACTCCGGACGCGAAGCTCCCCAGCCCCCTTGGGAACCCGGCACTCCCGCTGATCTCCGCAGTGAGCAACAGCAACCAGGCCCCTTCAGGGGAGGAGAAATGTGAAAGCAGTCTGGAAAACTCCTACCTGGAGAAGCTAAAAGCCAGGAACAGTGACATGTCCGATGGCAGTGACTTTGAGGATGTCAATACAACCACGGGCACGGATCTGGACACCACGACTGGCACCGGCTCTGACCTGGACAGTGACGCGGAGAGTGACAGGGACAAAACGAAAGACAAGAGCAAACAAATGGAGACCAAGCCAGATTTCGTCAGCAGCTCGGTGTCTGCGAGTTCCACCAACACCACGAGCGAGATCCCTCTCTTCTATTCTCAGCATTCCTTCTTTCCTCCCCCCGAGGAGCACCTGCTGCCCACCACGGGGGCAGCCAATGACTCTATTAAAGCTATCGCCTCCATCGCAGAGAAGTATTTTGGGCCTGGCTTTATGGGGATGCAGGAGAAAAAGATGGGTTCGCTCCCGTATCATTCCATGTTCCCCTTCCAGTTCCTCCCCAATTTCCCCCACTCCCTCTACCCTTTCACGGAGCGGACCCTCAATCACAACTTGCTGGTCAAGGCAGAACCAAAGTCACCCAGGGACCTCCACAAAGTCGGCGGCACAAGCTCGGAGTCCCCCTTTGATCTCACCACGAAGCCAAAAGAGATTAAGCCAATCCTGCCGCCCCCCAAGGTCCTCCCAGCCCCGTCCTCAGGGGAGGAGCAGCCACTGGATCTGAGCATTGGCAACCGCATCCGAGCCAGCCAGAACGGAGGGAGAGAGCCACGGAAAAACCACATTTATGGGGAGAGGAAGCTGATGGCAAGCGAGGTCTTACCTAAGATTTCGCAGTCCCAGCTGCCTCAGCAGCCTTCCCTGCACTACGCTAAGCCATCGCCCTTTTTCATGGACCCCATCTACAGGTATTAACATACCCTGCCTTAAGCCTTTCCCTAACCAGCTCCTTTTCCAGCTGACACCATGCCCTGAGGCAGGGGAGGATGCAGGTTGGTTGGGGAGAGCAGTGAACATGTCCTGTGGTTGTTTGTTCTTCTCAACACATTGAACTCCTGAAAGGAAGGGGCTGAGTAATTGCGAGGAGCCCTCCTAATCAATGTGTGAGGAACACATCCTTATTTTGATAAAGAAGAAACTTGACCTATTTAAGGACTCTCCCACGAGCCATGGCTAAGATGGCACTTCTGCTGGGGAAATTCCAGATGTTTGATTCGATAAGAATGCAGAGTTCAGATGCCTTGGAGCCCTGGGCTCTCATGGCTTGGGAATGAGTCAGGAGCCCTGGGAGCCTGGAAATGCAGCTCTCCCACTGACTGACTTGAGGGCCTTTTGTGAGCCACTTCACCTTTCTTCCTCCCTCCCTCCTTTTTCCTTTCTAATGCCTTTTTTGGACTTTTTCCGCTCGGAGGAGCTGCTGGTGCAGGCCCAACCTGCCAAAACGTGTTACTCTTGGAGTAACAAGTACTGTGTAAACACATGGTAGCGTGTTACTACCCAGATCTCTCCCAGATACGTTTCTCACAGATTTATCTTTCTTGGGAGATAACAAGGCCTTTCTGGTGTCACTTGAACAGATGGTTCTGAGGAGGGCCTGATGTGTTACGTCAGAATGAGCTGAACATGGAAGGCGTGTGTAGAGCAGGCTGGGTGAAGTCATCCAAATGCCAGCTAAACTTCCAGAAGGAATCAGCTCAGGAGGAGGCGAAAAGGGAAGAACTGGGGCTTTTGCTGCTTGAGAGCTTTTTATAAAACCTGCTTCCAAAGGAAAATTATTAAAACTTTGTAGTGAGGGTGACAGTAAATCTGTGTGTTACCCATCTGGGTGTTGCCTTTGGATGAGGTGGACGTGGCATGTTTGGTTTTAGCAAAGTCCAGGGAAAAGACGTGTCCTGAACTAGTTTGATTTAGAAAATAACACCTCTAAATTAGCCATTACCATGTCTAAATGCTCCACAGCATCCATTTGGATACTGCTTGGCCTGGAGGGCTCCTGGATTCAGTTCATGGAGGTGAACGGTTTGTCCTTGCATTCCTCGTGCTGAATGCGTGGTGATCCTTGCTGTGCCCAGCCTGCTGGAAGGTTGGTGGCTGTTCCCCTGCAGGATCTGCTGCGTCCCTGGCGCTGGAAAGCCTCAGAGCCACCGCGGTGTGACGGTGTCAGCGCCGGGATGGGCGCTCAAAGGGCTGCGAGCACCACGACAGCGCCGATGTCACCGCCGGCCGCTGTCGCAGGGCTGATAAGTGTGGGAAAAAGTGATGTCAGTGTCTGGCCAGGCCAAGGAGCTGTCGGCTGGGATGAGGATTAGTGAGCCGTCAGTGCTGGCTATGAAACGAGCGTCTCTCGCTCTGCCAGCTCGCGGGGGTGACGTGCCCACACCGTGCCATCGGGGATGGGGACACCTTTCAGCCTGGGAGGTGCTGTGCCCTGCCTGGCACCCACCATGGCCATCTCCTCCTGGAGAAATCAGGCATGGTGTGAGCAGTGTTCGTAAAAAGTACTCCTGGAAAAAAAAAAAATCAATAAATGGGATAGAAAGGCAAAAGAATCCGTGTAGGGTCCTGCCACCTCTGGGCACTCTCAGCGGGAATGCTGAAATAACACGGCTTGGGAAAGCCGCTGCCAATTAAAACAGCGGCCTCAAGAAAACCGTAAAGGCCCAGAAGACAGATGGAAGTGAAGGATGGGGGCATCGTTTGTTGCATTCCATGGGATGCACATAGTTTTAGTCATGTGTTAAAATAGAAAGTCAGTGGTGGCGTTGCTTGCAAATCAGACTTCTGATGTAATGAGCGAAACAGCCCAGCTTCCAAGTCCCAGCTTGAAAAATATGGAAATATTTTGTTTCTAAACTTCCCTTTATCAGATTCTCTCACATCATTTGGCTCCTTCTTTTTTTTTCTCCCAAAGGCCACTTAAATCCTTGACATTTTCTCCTGGTGATATAATTTAATGCAGCCAGACAGCCTGAAATGGGGGCAGTTTTTAGCTCGGCCTGTGGGGGTGACGTTCTCAGGCACTGGGCTGAAACGATCGGCTTAATCCTCCGGGCGCTGCGGAATTCGGCTCTGACAGGGACGTTCGGACCTTGTGTTCCCATTCCCGGCGCTGGGAGATGGCAGAGCTGGGGAAATGCTGTCAATTCACCAGGTTTTACGCTTGTGGAGCAGGCAGGGCTCTCCCCAGACGGCTCTGCTGGGATCAGGGATGTTCCCTTGGACGTTTCAGCGCTTCACGGAGAGCAAAGCTGTGCTGGTCAGGGAGCAAATTTTTACTTTTTCTTTGGTTTTTCTGGCAACTCAGCCCCATAAAAGCATGTCCCTTCCAAAGCCCCCTAATTCTGACTGCATTTCCCATCCAGCTCTTTTCTTTCCCTCAACCCAAAAAGAATTAAATGCAGATTAAGCACAGTTCGCTGACTGCACTCGGCAGGGCTCTTCTTTAAACTCTTTGGTAATTTGATCTACACACCAATCAGCTGAAATGCAGCTAAAATAATTTGCTCTCAATTTATGCTGGACTAATGTAGTTAAAATCACTCTTACTCTTGGATTTCTACTGGTTTAGCTGGATGGACTCAATTCCAGCTGTTTAAAGATGCAGCTGTGTTTGTTGGAGTTATTTCCACAACACTTTTTTCCCCTCAGACAACATCCCAGTTTGTCTTTTGGTGATTCCACACCTCGGTTTCCCTGCAAGTAGAATATTTTGTAGAAGCAAAGCCAATATTTTCAAAAATAGGAGCCTCTCTTTAGGGTCATTTCTGCACCTCAGGTGCTTAAACATGAAATATTTGAATGGGCTGAGGCGATATCAGAAGAACTCGGGTTTCTGAGTCGCTTTAGAATTCTCCCACCAGTCCCTCACTTTTTAAACCGTTGTCCACATGGGCTTGCCAAAGAAACTCAATGCAAATTATGTCTCAGCTGCGAGGGAGGAAACAAATATGAAACACCTAATGATTTCAGCACGCTTGGGGCTGCGAAGTCTGGCCCAGTGTTAAATCTTCAGATAAATGCAAACTCTCAAAGACAATTTTTTTTCCATGCGGGGGCTGCCTGCTGTGGACTCTAGAGCTTCTCCTGCTCAGACACTTTTGCTCTAAATGCGGGGTTTTCCATGACATTTCATGAGAGCAGAGGCTTATAAACCACTGCAGCAGAGCAGGAGCAAAATGTTTTCCTAGCCAAAAATACTGCCCAAAGGAGGGGATTTGTGTTCACGTTGTTTCCAGAACTTTCTGCGGGGTAATCGTGCATCAGAATTTGTAGCGTCCAGGAGAAGGGGGAGGAAGACATTTGTGTGAGTAGGAGAACAACCTTGTGTGTAATTTAGGCACGGTGTGGCTGCGTGGGGCTTCCTGTGAGGTATGTAACCCTCTGTGTTGTTGTCCAGCAGGGTGGAGAAGCGGAAGGTGACAGACCCCGTGGGTGCCCTCAAGGAGAAGTACCTGCGACCCTCCCCGCTGCTTTTTCACCCCCAGGTAACAGCAGTGACATTGTCGTGCCGTGCTGATGGAATGCTGAGGTGGAGCTGGTACACACAGATACCTGGGATCACTGGGGTCAGACTCCTCCTCATCCCAGGGCCTGATTGGAAACTCCACTGTTTTCCATCAGTTCCTTCCAGACACTTTTAATTCACAGTTTGAGGATGATGGCAGTTGTGCCTTGCTGTTTCTTTTGCATTGCCAGAAAAACAGGGATGAAGTCTGGGCAGTTCATAGGATCTGCCAAACTCCTCTTTCACAGAATGCCTGCACGTTTTTTCCTCTGGGAACACCTGGGGGGGGTGGGGGTCATTTAGAGTGGTACAAACTAGAGAAGGACTGCCCAGCCCCCAGGCAGCAGCATTTTCTACCTGCCTGAAGCTCCCTTCCATCACGAGGAGTGTGTGGAAGTGCCGGGCAGCGGGTTCAGCGGTGCTGCTCCACAGGCGTGTGACGGCCCCCAGCTATCCCCATCCCTCCCGCTGTGCCCAGGCTGGGATCCCAGCTCCGTGGTCCTCATTGTGCTCTCCTTTATATTCACAGGCATTGTTCTCCCCTGATAATGTTTCCCACCTTAGATAAATAACTCGCAGGTTTGTGAAAGCTGGGTCCTGGTTGCTTTCACAGCTAAACTTAGTTCCCTCATTGTTTCGCACCAGCCTCAGAGTTTGGTTAATAACTTCCCCCGATTTTTCCTTCATCCAGGCTGGATAATGGTGACAGGCTGGCCAGGAACATCCTGTGTTTGTGTGAGTTAGAATAGTGGGGATATCTGCCTGTAAAGAATCTGATAGCAGGGAGGAGCCAGCGTGGCAAAGCAACCCAAGGAGACGATGAGAAACGTTCAGACCCCGAGCAGGAGCAAGCTCTGGGTGGAAGGTTGTTAACATTGTTCCTGAAATCCTGACCACGTCCTCTTCCCATGGCAGTGAAAAGATCTGGAAGGTCTGGTTATCTCTAACAGCTTATCACGCAGAATAACCTCAAATTTACAATCACTCCAGCCCAAAGCTTCCTGATAACTGATTTTTAATAGGGCGAGCGCTGTGTTCAGATCACTCGATCTGGAGAGGCGCCGTTCCCATGCTGCAGTCAGTCAGGTGTTCCAGACACAGCGAAGGAACACAGGGCACTTGTTCCAGAATATGGGAGATTTGTACCACCAGATCCCCCTCCAGTATTATCACAGAATCATGGGACATCCCGAGCTGGAAGGATCATCCAGTCCAACCTGTGCCCTGCACAGAGCACCCCAACAATCTCACCCTGTGTCTGAGAGCTCTGACAGCCCTGGGGCTGTGACAATCCCCTACATCCAGCATTCCTAAGAATTCTGGATCCTGGATCTTTTCCTAAGAAATCACATTTTCAGGGTTCCTGCTTCTGCTTTCTGCATTAGGACCACATTCCTGTGCCTGGTCAGTCAGAGTCACGTTCTACCCGGGCTTGTCTCACTCTAAACACGAGTCTGGTCTCAGCCTTCTCCTCTGTGACTAATCCCCAGCTGTCTTGGAGTGCCCTCACGGGGATGTGATGAAGCCAGAAGATGTGTTAAAAGCATTCAGGAGATGTTTCCTCTCCCAAAACAAATCTCAGGCAGCTCTTATTTCTTAGCCAGTCGTTGGCAGAAGTTCCTGTGCTCTCTGGGAGTTTTCCTACATTGTCTATTCCAAATGAAACTCTGGACAACATAAATAACCGGTGTAACTTTTTGATAACTTAATGGAAAGCCTTTCCTCACCTGTTAAGTTTCCTTTCTTCCCCCTTTCTGTTTTACAGGCAGTTGTTCCCTAAATAGCAAAGTGCCTTTGCCACTGGAGAGGCCGTGGCCAGTGTTTAGAATTTTAAAACCAGCCTACGGCTCTCAAGCCAGCAAATATCTCTGACTAAGTGCCTAAAGAACAGGGCACAACAAAGGAGAGCTCCAGGTACCTCGGCAAAGGGCTGAGAGCACGGCTCTGAAAGGTCCGGAGAGCTTTTTAACGTGATGGTTTTGTTGCATGACTGGCAGCTGGGGCAGAGTTGGTGCTGTAAATGATCAAGTAACCTTTTCAAGTGGCTGGTGCTAAGTATTACTTACTATTTATCATGGGCTGGGAGCCTCCAGCTAAGGGGCTGTGGATCTATTATCGGGAAATGGGGGTTGCTGCTCCTCTTTTTTTACAGCTTATGAATGGCTGTCAGCCCTCCACAATGTCTTCGGGGGTGATTAAGACAACTTTTTTTCATAGCCGTATATTTTTAAACAATATCTTGGCTCTCTTCCCCACTCTGCCCCCCTCCCCGTCCTAAAGCCCAGTTTAATAAAGTGTAAACGTGCAAAAGGTCAGCCCTTCCTGTACAATCGAGCATCTCGGGGTGATGTATGGCTTCCTCCTGCCTTCCGCTCCTCGCTGCCGCCCCGGCTGCCTCCGCAGCTCCCGCCTGTCCCGGTGATGTCAGCGCAGCCAGGAGGCAGCTTTATTGCTGCCTTGTTTGCTTTATCCCTCTTTTCTGCCCCTGCTATCTCGAAAGTGCTCTCAGGAGTGCACGAAGCTGGACGTCGGAGATGTCGGCGGCGTCCTCCGAGCTGCTTTGCTCTCTTGGACTTGGATTTCCTGTGGCGCTGTAATGAAAGTAAAAGTGCTGTAAAAGTGGATTTTTATGCACGTCCATTTTTTAATTTTTTTTTTTTTTTTGCACGTAGTCCAGCTTCATTCTTTCCCTTTCTTGTTTTCCCCTTTTCCTCTTTGTCCAGGTTGTTACCTTGCTCCCTCTTTCTGGTGGGGTGTTTAATCTCTTGTCTGTGAGAACGTGGCCAAGTCATGCAAACTAAATCTGACAAAGCATCCAGGGATGTTCTGCTTGGTGTCCCATCTCCAGGCCTGCCTGCCAGCTGCTCCCATCCCAACGGGATATGTAGGTGTTGCTCCTCCTGACCGTAACTCACCCAACCACTGCTCACATCCAGGGGTGTGGCTGGAGCTCCCTTTCACTCCAGGAAGCTCAGCCATCTCCCACCCATCCTTCCACCACCTTTAGGAGCTGCTGAACCTTTCCTACCCATAATTAAAGTGTTGGCCTCTTCACCAGGCAAGCTCCCTGTGGAGCCACTCCATCCTGAGCCTGATCCCAACTCCTCCTCTTCCCAGCTGCTCCTTCTTCACCCCTTCAGCCTCAGCTTCTCCTCAGCTCCCCGAGCAGCCATCACACATCCCTCACACCCCACTTTGGTCAGGACTCTTCTGCTTTGGGCTCAAAACTCTTCTGTCCCCCCTCTCCTGGGGTTGTGTCCCTGCCTGCCCACCCACTGGTCGCTGCCCTGTCCCTCCAAGCCCCCAGGACGCTGTAGGAGCCATCAGACCTCCCTGCTTCCCAAGACTTTGGTTTGGGTTTGTGTAGTGAGTTCTACCTCAAGCATCCAACCACAGTGTTTAGTTTCAGTGTTATCCCGGGAAAAACGGATGTCTCAGGTGCATTCTGAGATAATTTTTGATCCAAAGTGCTGAAAGTGAGCACAGGCACGCTGCAGAAAGCGAATAAGTGCTGATTTCTGGGACCTAAATGCCTGGCTTTGCCAGCTGTGCCTTTCCTGCTTTCTCCAGGACCAATACACTACTCCTGTCTTTCCTGGCACCATTTTCCACTGTGCCTCCAACTTCCAAGAGAGCAGACACCAGCAGGAGGCTTTGCCCAACCAAAACTCGTGGTGTCTCGTGCATCAGATCCTGCCCTTCCCGGGGATTTTACCGACGGGAGCTCTCTCCTTGTCCTTGCAGATGTCGGCCATCGAGACGATGACGGAGAAACTGGAGAGCTTTGCAGCCATGAAGGCCGACTCTGGCTCATCCCTGCAGCCCCTTCCCCACCACCCCTTCAACTTCCGATCGCCTCCGCCCACGCTCTCCGACCCCATCCTGCGCAAGGGCAAGGAGCGTTACACTTGCAGGTGAGCCGGGCGTCCCACGGCGTCCACAGGGGTGTGGAAACACCTCAGGGTGTGGAAACAGCCCGGGATGTGCCACCGCAGCTGGGCAGCTGCACTGGGCACCAGCACGGAGTGGGGCAGCTCCACGCCGATGTCTCTGCCGTGAGGGAAAACAAGAGGCAGCAGAATTAGAGCAGAGCTGGGATGACTAATTCCCTCTGAAACAGTTTGTTTTGTCTGGTAGGAAATCAGCATCTTCTGTTTGCTTTGTAATTTTTAATAACCTTGGGAGCGGATCTGGAGATTCTCAAGCAAACCCAAATCCCCAGGCCAAGTCCCTGGTGTTCCCAGTGCCAGTCCCAGCTGTATCCAACCTCAGCTATGGAAAAATGATTGAATTTTAAAAAACAGCATGCAGGAAACAACTTTTTCAAACCCAGTTCTATCCACAGAAGTCCTCATGTACCCATCACTGCTCCAAATTGGAGCAGATCACGGGTATTTAATAACAAACCTCTGTCTGCTGTCGCAGTTTTACCTCGAGGTTCTCGTGGTGGCTCCTGATGAGGGGATTTTTTTGGGTGCAGAAAGTGGGTACAAACCTTGGTTGACGTGTCTTTTATGTTCAACTTTGCCCCAAAAGCTGCAGGCTCGGATTTCAGTTGAGTATTTAGAAATTTGAGGTTTCTACTTACAGAAGGGAATGAACTTTAAATTTTAGATGCACACTCACAAGTTACCATTTGGATTTCCATTGCTGGGGAACACTCACATTAACTGTTCATCTTCAGGACAGCTGAAGGTCCCTGAAATTAAGAAAGTCTGTCATAGCTTCCTCCTACAATAGGTTTCATAGTCACAGAATGTAGTCCCTCATCCTTGGTATTTTGTTTCCCAATCAGTGTTTTTATTTATACCTTTTTGATTTTACTGTGAACCAGATTATTGTGGAACAGAGTTCCTTCCTTTATTAATTTCCTATGGCTGCATTTCCCTGCTCTAAGCAGTCTGTCAGCCTCCTAACCCACAGCACGATGCTGCAGCCTTTATCCAGAGGAAAATTCTGTGAATTCCAAGGATGAAAGAGCGGATTCCGTATGATGAGCACATCAACAGGGCTATAAAGGAGATGCAGAAACATCTCAAGTGCCCATCTGACCAGGCAGTGATTAAACCCTCTGTACCCTGATGCAGGAATGCTGTAGCTAAACCATGTCCTCAAGTGCCGTGTCCACACATGATTTGAACACTTCCAGGGATAGTGACTCCACCACCTCCCTCGGCATCCCATTCCAACGTCTGACAAGCCTTTCTGTGAAAAAAAATTCCAAATATTCAATCTAAAGCTCCTCTGGTGCAGCTGGAGGCCGTTTCCTATTGTCCTGTCCCTCGTTCCCTGGGAGTGGAGCCTGGCCCCACCTGGCTGCACCCTCCTGTGGGGGAAGTTGTAGGAGTGAGAAGGTTCTTTCTGAGTTTCCTTTTCCCCAGGCTGAGCCCTCCCAGTTCCCTCAGCTGCTCCTGATGTCAGCACAGTGACCCCTGTAACCCTGGGCTGGCAGATTCCTCCTCCCCATTGTCCCCCTCAGCCGCGAGCGCACAAAGGGATTTTGGGAGCGGTGTCAGGATGTGCTGGGGCATCCCTGGGCTCTCCTGATGGTTTCCTTTGGCTTTCCCTGTCCAGGTACTGTGGCAAGATCTTCCCACGCTCGGCCAACCTGACGAGGCATCTGCGGACACACACTGGAGAGCAGCCTTACAGGTGATGCTGTCCCCCGTGAAAAACCCTTTCCCAAACACTCCTCACTCACCACTCTGGTATTTTTCCTCCCCCAACCCCCCCCCCCCCCCCCAACACTTCACCAAACGAA
>VXAD01007707.1:108698-122843 GCA_013399195.1 Dicrurus megarhynchus | reverse complement strand
AAAAAAAAAAAAAAAAAAAAAAAAAAAGAACGAAAAAGAAAAAAAAGGCAGCTTTGATTTTCCAAATGTGCAATTCACATGTGAACAAAGTAATTCTGAAAGTAATTCTCAGTGTATTTTACATTCTCGTTGCTCTCTTCAAAGCAAGAGATGTTTTGCCCTGATGTCATTTCCAGCCTGCAGAAGATGTAATTTAAAACATATATATATTGTGCTTGCAAGAATCATAAATCTGTGCATCCTATGTCATTCCTTTTCCCATTGTTACAATACAGATATGATTTAGGTTGGATTTTTTTGTCCTTTAGACCTGTATAGTGTTTTTTTAAATCAATTGTAAATGTCTGGTTTTCATATAATGTTTAAAAAACATTGAGAAAGAGGATGGTGCTTGTTCCATATCATTCTTGATTGTATATTGCTTCTGTTATGTTTATAAGTAAACTGTGCATGACTTGTGTTTAGCAGTCATTATTGTGTCCGTTTGTGAAATTTTTATTAAGAAGAAAAAAATTCCGTAGATGCACTTATTGTATATGTGATTAGATTTTGCGTCCGAGGCTCGAAGCCTCGAACTGCCAAGGAAGAAAGAAAAAAAGTGTTGGCAGTTATTAATTAATATGGAATCGCTTTGTTGGGAGCATAATGAAATAAGAGATATGAAGTGTAGAAAATAATTAAAAAAAAAAAAAACAAAAAAGGCAATTTTACAAATTTCATTTTGATGCTTGTGATAAAAGACAAATGTACTTGTGTAGAGAAATTCCTTTAAAATAATGAATAGAAAAAGCTGATTTTGAGGTTAATGCTGTAGAATAGGAATGTATACCAAATGTAATCTTTCCAATGCTACAATGAATTTATACATGAGATTGATATGCAATAAACCTGTGTGCTTTTATAAGCAGTGGTCCCGTGAGCTTCTTTTCATGGAATAACCATGAACATCCCCGGGAATGGGACACTGGGTGTGTCACTGGCTGTGCTGCTCTGCGGTACCTCTGGGGTCTGCTGTTGCGTGTGCATGGTTTGTAATATTCAAAAGAGCTCCAAAAAATTAAATTATGGCCACCCTACTTGCTGCTGAGGTCAGAATCCCAGAATGATTAAGGTTGGAAAAGCCCTCCCAGACCATCCGGTCCAAGCTGTGACCCATCCCCACCTTGGCACCCAGAACAGAGCACCGAGTGCCACCTCCAGGTCTTCCTTGGACACCTCCAGGGATGGAGCCTCCAAACCTCCCTGGGCAGCCCCTTCCAAGGCCTGGCCACCTTTTCCATTAAAAAATTCTTCCTCATGTCCAACCTGAACCTCCCCTGGCACAACTTGAGGCCGTTTCCTCTCATCCTGTTTCTTGTTGTCCTCCTGTCAGGGAGTTGTGCAGAGCCACAAGGTCCCCACTGAGCCACCTTTTGTCCAGACTGAGCCCCCCCCAGCTCCCTCAGCAGCTCCTCACGGGACTTCCCCAGCTCTGTGCCCTTCTCTGGAAATGTTTCAGCCCCTCAGCCTCTCTTTAGTTGTGAGGAGCCCAGAGCTGCACACAGCACTCGAGGCCTCCCCAGTGCAAAGCAGATGCAGGCAGTGCTGCTGTGCTGTGCCACATCCCACTGAAGGGGTGGGATGCTTGCACAGAGAGGAGTGAGAGCATTCCAGGGTGGGAGAATGTGCTGGGATGGGGCATCAGTGAGCCGATGGAAAATGTGGACCATATTTCCTTTCAGAAGCAGACCACAGAGTGAGTGAACTACCCAGTGATAGCGGTCAGATGGTTCAGCTCCAGGGGACCCTGGGAGCAGAAATGACTTGAAAGCCGGGTCTTTGAGCTAAAAACCCCATTACACAACTGATGAATGGCCTCGCTTCAAAAAGTCATTCATGGTGATCAAATGATGGTGTCCCACGTACGGGATAATGGCCCTTCCCCGGAGATCGGGAGGTTTTCAGTCGGAGCTGTACCCTTGAGTAGGAGCCCTCCTCTCGCTGGAGCCTTTCTCCTTATTAGCCCCGGAGGGAAAGGATAAAAAAATCTATGGGATAAGAAAGCTGTGATAATGGGGCGATTGTCAGGCAGGCCCGGGAGTGGAGAGAACAGAGGCATTTAAAAGAATATTGCTGACAAGTGGACTTTGTCATGCACAAAGTGCTTGAGATTCACCACAAACAAGTGAGAAAATGGCCCCATTTGGGGCATGGGGAGGAGCAGAACAGGGGGGCAAAAGAGAAGGTCAAGGAAAAGTCTGTTCCCAGTAAAGACACAGAGCACTGTTGAGCCTTACTGGGCAGCTGTCAGCAGCCTGACCCCCAGATCCTCTTTCCCAGTAGCTGCAGCATCCAAAAGCAGCCGAAACCGATGTTTTGTGCATCCGGAGGGACCACCTTGAGGTTACCTTTGAGCACTGAGGGCTCAACTAAAGCGAGCATCAGACGTGCCTGGAGTGAGGGACAGTCCCTCGGCTATTGAAATACCGCGTGTGCGTCGGCCAGACCCCGAGCACAGCCGAGGCGCACTCGTTTGTCACCCGTTAAGGTGATAGGAGAACGACACCGAATAATCCCCTCGCCTTCAGCGACCTGGGAGAGGCGGCTTTAGGGGACGGGGAACGCCGAGAGCCCAGGGTCCGGCAGCCACGCTCCGCGCAAACACCTGCTTAAGACTCACCGAGTAGCAGCAAAATGCAGTTCCTACAGACGCTTAATTAATTTTTCACTCGCGGGAAGCCGGGGCGCCCCCGAGCCGGGGCGAGGCAGGGGGCAGAGCGCTCCTCGGAGCCGGGATGGGCGGGACACCGGCTGCGGCTCCGGGCTCCGAGCGGCACCTGCAACCCGGCNGCGGGGACCGGCCGTCCCGAGCCGCAGCCGGGGCTCGTCCTCCCGCGGCTCTGTCCCAGAAGGTCTCGGTAGCCAGCGATGCCCTGAGGGGTTGGGTCCATCCCAGGGGGGTTTGGGTATCCCGCAGTGGCCATTTAGAGCCCTACCCCCTGCACCCCAGCCCTGGGCACGCAGGGCTGGAAGCACCGAGTTACGGTGCCTGTGCCCGTGTGCCACCGTGGGCAGTGACACGGGGGGTCGATGCCCTGTGCGGCCACCGAGCTTCCCTGCACCCCGGCACCGAGAGCTGTGGATGCTGCAGCCCCCAGAGCCTCTGGATTGAGGCCTGTTTATTGCTACAAGGGCTTAGGATAAGCTTCATCCTCAGCCAGGATGGGGTTAAGAGCAGAATGTGGCGCTTTCCTCGTCCGCAGGACGCTTGGCAGCCCTCTGGACACAGAGCATGTGTCCCACATCCAAGGACAGTGGAATGAGCAGCATCTCTGTCAGATGAGCTGTTGTTGATGGGTCTGTGTTGTGCTCCTGCCAGTCATTCATGCAGGGAAAAGCACGGTCCAGCCTTGGTTTGTTTCCTGGTCTTTGAAAAGGAACAGCTTGGAGATGGCACTGGCGCACAATGGGATCTCAGCTGAGGACAACTAAACCATAATTTCTCCCGAAGTTATGTAATAAGCAGAGGGCATAAAACGCTCTGTGTGTTCCGTAGGGGCAGAGTTCCGTAGGTGCACGGTTCTGTGGGTGGCACAGGAGGGGACGAGTGAGCCCCAGGGACTGGGGCAGGTGTTTTTGTGGGCACCATGGAGCCGCCCCTCAGCGTGGTTTGGGGCAGGTACGAGCTTGGGGGAGCACAGGGTTCACAGCCAGGCGCCGCTGCCGCCGGGGATTCCACAGCCCGGGGGAGGTGGCATTCAGGAGGGTGCAGGCTGGCTGTGGTGGCTGGCAGCACCCCAAAGGGGAATAAGAGGCCACGGAGGTGTGGCAGGAACGGGGCTCGGTGAGGCTCCAGGCCTGCCCGGCTCAGGCCTGAGCCTGCCCAGTGCCTGTGCCACGGCCTGGCCGCTCCCGGTGCCTGTGGCACGGCCTGGCTGTTCCCGGTGCCTGTGGCACGGCCTGGCCGCTCCTGGTGCCTGGCTGTTCCCGGTGCCTGTGGCACGGCCTGGCCGTTCCTGGTGCCTGTGGCACAGCCTGGCCGTTCCTGGTGCCTGGCCGCTCCCGGTGCCTGGCTGTTCCCGGTGCCTGGCTGTTCCCGGTGCCTGGCCCCTCCCGGGGCCTGTGGCACGGCCTGGCCGCTCCCGGTGCCTGGCCACGTCCTGGAGCGCCCAGCCTGGCCCTGGCACACGGGTGGCCCCGCGAGGCGCGCAGGCGGTGACAGCATCCCGAGTGTGTCCATACAGGCACTGCCTGGGGAGCACCCTGGGAAGGCAGAGGCCGAGTCCTGCGCTGTCCCAAGGTTCCCGTGGCTCAGCGTAGTAAATTCCTGCTGCCTCGCTGGGAGGTGTTCAGCCACCTGTCTGTCTGTCTGTCTGTCTGTCTGTCCTCCTCAGCTTGCTGCTTTCCTGGGCCTCCACCATGTCTCGGAGCCCCTCTGGTACCTCTGTGGATGACAAGACCTTGCTCCTGGAGTACCGATGCCACCCAGTGCGGCCAGAGCCCCCCAGCCCGACCTGTCCCCCCGAGAAGCGCAGCTCCACCACGGCTCCCGGTGCCACCCCGCTGTCACCGCTGGCCTCCCCCACCTCGGCCGAGCCCCGGCGCATCATCCTCAGCACGGACAGCCCGGCCGCGCTGAAGGTGGGCACGCAGCAGCTCATCCCCAAGAGCTTGGCCGTCTCCTCCAAGCCCAAGAACAGCCCCTCCCGGCACCAGAGCTTCGGGGCGAGCCGGGAACCGCTGAGCCCCGACCCGAAGCGGGCGGCCGTCCCCATCCTGGCCCTGGAGGCAGAGGATGAGGATGATGGCGGAGGGAACCTCAAGCGCAACCTGAGGAACATGTCCTACCGCGCTGCCATGAAGGGCCTGGGCACCGAGCTGGAGCCACCAAAGGCCACTCCCTCGCTGAAGCCCGTGTCTGAGGATGGCAGTGCCCTGCCCGACCGCAGCCCCGGCAGGAGCAAGGTGGGTTTAGCACCCACTGTCACCCCTGTCAGGCAGGGATGGGGTCCTGCTTTCCTGGTGGTGACAGACGAGCTGCAGGGCCCACAGCTCTGGCCAGTTTTGGAGCTGGTTTGCTGAGCCTGGTGTCATGACTGGTGCCTTGGGAAGCTCCGTGTCACCAGCAGATGCTGCAGGTCCCCGGAGAGCCTGGGAATAGCTGACATGGCTTTCATGGGGAGTGGAGCTGGCTGCTCCGGGGCCGCTTGGCAGGCAGCTGCGGGATGTTTGCAGGGTGGGGCTGGCCGGGAGAGCGGCTCCAGGCATACACAAACATGGGTGAAGCATGTCTGGGGACAGGGAGACTCCAGAGCAGGCAAAGTCCAGGTGCGAGGGAGATTTGACAGCAGCGGTGTAGGTGCGGAAGGGTTCGGATCATGACCCTGCTTGCGGGAGGTGAAAGCTGAGTCACCTGGGTAAGGCAAACAGAGCTCAGACAAAAGCCAGGCTGAAAGAACAGGGCAGTGTGGGCTGACTGGCACAGGTAAGTCCCGCTTTTCCTGAAGGAGTTTTCCCAGGGCCTCAGAAGTGTGGTAACCACAGCAGGCTCTCCCCTTGCCCTTGCAGAGAACCCTCGGGCGGAAGCGGGTGCAGAAGCGCGGCGGCTCGTTCAAGGACCGTGAGTGCTCCATCCCTGTCCCTTCTGCCTCAGCCAAGCAAATCCCTACAAAGCCCCTTCCCACTGTGTTGCTCCCTGTCCGTGGCCTGAGGCCATGGCTTTTGTCTCTGTTTCCCCGAAGCAAAAGGGGCAGTGCTGCCCTGCTTTCCCATTCCTGGGGCAGATAACACTCCAATTGCTGCCGTGCTGGAATCTGGATGGCTCCCAGGGAAAATGGGAGTGCTGTGGGAGGCTGTTGGGAGCAGGAGCCGCTGGGTAATCACTGCAGAGCAAAGTCCAACCTCATCAGGGAGTTTCTGGCCCGGGCTCACTGGTGCTGGTGGCTCGTGGCCAACAGGGCAAGGCAGCCGTGGTGGGAAGGGAAGCCGTGGGCCTGGGATGGGAGAGGCTGTGCTGACCTCGTGTCTTCTCCTCCGCAGAGCCCCGGCTGTATCAGGAGATCCGTGAGAGAGGTCTGAACTCTGTCAGCCATGAGTCAGACGAGGACTTGCTGGAGGAATCCGTGCCAGAGGAGCCGTCCCCTCTGGGTGCTGCTATCGTGGTGCAGAGCTACCGCCCGGCGCAGGTGACCTGGAGCCAGCTCCCGGAGGTAGGGGCAGTCCAGAGAGTCTGAGAGCTGTGAGGGGATCATTCTGCAGTGTTAGTCCTTGCACTGGCATGTGCTGGGCTGTCCAGCCCTGGCTGGGACACGCAGGGTCTGCCCAGGGCCGTTGGTGCAGGTGGTGCTGCTGTGGTTGGGCTTCACCCACAGCTGAGGGGAAGGCGGATGCTCCTTCCTGGGCTTCCGTGCAGACTGTGGGGATGGTCATCTTCATCCAGGGAGTGGCAGCAGCCAGCTGCTGGGGCTGTGGGGCCAGGTGATGCCACAGTGGGTGATGCAGGAGTGAGTGATGATGGGCAGTGGTGGTGTGGGATGGTGGGTGATGGTGTGGGATGGTGGGGGATGGTGTGGGATGGTGTGAGGTGGTGGGATGGGTGATGGGGCAGCTGACACAGCCCCAGGCCGCACTAGAGGGCGTGCAAGGACCATCATTCCTGCTCATCCCGGCCTCTCTCTGCAGGTTCTGGAGTCGGGCATCCTGCAGAGGATCTCCCCCGAGGAGCGCAAGCGGCAGGAGGTGAGAGCAGCCTGGGACATGCCTGGGAGCGCACGTGGGACACACGTGGCTCTGGCGGGGTTGGCTCCAGGTGGAGCTGGGCACGGCTCAGTTCGTGGTGCTGCTGCTTCCAGCTGCTCCAGGACTGGGCAGTGCTGGGAGGTCTCACCTGCACATATTGGTGGGGAAACAGGCAGCTCCATTGGATGCTGTTGGGAAGGGAAAATATCTTCATGCTGTGGGTTTTCAGCGCCTGGGTGGCCTAAAACACACTGGGGTTATTGGTGTTGGCCAGGCCATGCATGAGGTGACAGAGAGAACCAACAAGGAGCCAAGTCGTTTCCGGTGGCTTCGTGCCAAAAGAGTATAAATAAGATTTAGCAATTAATTCCCGGCTTTGTGCAGTCAGTTTGTGCTGTTGCATCTTCCCTGCCCTGCTTTCCCCAGGCAATGTTTGAGATCATCACTTCCGAGTACTCCTACATGCACAGCCTGAGCATCCTGGTGGGCCACTTCATGAGGTCAGAGGAGCTGAAGGAGACCATGACTCAGACGGAGCACCACCACCTCTTCTCCAACATCGGTGACATCCTGACAGTCAGCACGAGGCAAGTGGGGCTGGGGGCTGGCACCAGGCAGGCCTGGGAGGGGACCCTGAGCTGTTCGTAGTGCGAAACCAACATCCCTTAGATTGTTGAAAGAACAAGGGGAGGTGGGGAGCAAACGCCTTGAGAGATGGTGCTGGGCAGGCTGTGTCCGTGTGGGAAAGCAGCAGGAGGAGGATGCAGCAGCCCTGGGAATGGCTGCGGGGGCGTTCAGGGCTTGTGGCTTCCCCATGGGGCAAAAACTAAACCTCCTGGAGGGCTGAGGTGGAGGAGGGATCCCGTGCAGGAAGGGAGGAAGCCTGTGCCTCTGGGGAAGGTGTGGGTGTCCCCGCTGCTGGAGCTGCCCTGCCAGAAGGGATCCAGGCCCCATCTCCTCTGGGAAAACGGGAGAAGCTGCAGTGGGAACATTCAGTCTGTCCAGCCCTGGTGAGTCATGTGGTGAGGTCGTTTAAATTCTCTCCTCAGCTTCTTTGAAGACCTAGAGAAGCGACACCAGGAGCACCTCCTGATCCCTGACATCAGTGACATCGTGGAAGAACACGCCTCAAAACACTTCAACCCCTACATCAGCTACTGCTCCAATGAAGTCTATCAGCAGAGGACACTGGATAAGCTACTGTGAGTACAGGGCTTGGGCTGACCAGGATTTGCCTCCGAAGGGCTCTGGGCTCCAGGGATTGCAGGGGTTAGGGACACGGGTGGGCCCAGTTCATCTCCAGGCCAAGTTCGAGTCTGTTGTTGGTACATCTGTGGCTTTACCCACCTTTAGGTGGGCTCACCATCTCTCTCTGGGTGCTTTTCCACCACCTGCTGTGGGATCAGTCCAATTTCTGCCCAGCTGGGGAGTCTGAGCCTGGCAGCGTGACAATGAGCACCCAAGGCAGTGCCATCACTGCTCTGCATTTCCCATGTGTGGAGAGCTGCTGCAAAATCCTCACAGAGCAGAGTTAATGGAGATTTCTTGTCCTGTTCCAGAACCACAAACCCCTTATTTAAAGAGACCCTGAAACAAATTGAAAGGAAACCAGAGTGTGGAGGCCTGCCAATGATCTCATTTCTCATTCTGCCCATGCAGAGGGTAACACGGCTTCCCCTGCTCTTAGATGTAAGTAGTCACATGGTGGCATTGCTTGGCACCTCTGGAGAGGTGACTCTGCTATTCCCTTTGGTTTGCTGAGCCCAGGACAGCCTCTGCTTGGACTTCCAGCCCTCTGGGAGCTGGGGCCTGAATGCTGAGCACTTATTCAGGAGAAGCATTTGGATAATTCTCAGGCACGTGGTGAGATTCTTGGGGTGTCCTGTGCAGGGCCAGCAGTTGGACTTGATGATCCTAATGGGTCCCTTCCAACTCAGCATACTCTGTGATTCTGTGATTTGTATCCAGAGCAATCTGCTCTTCTCTGGGGGGTGTCAGGTGTGCAGCTTAAAGCTCTGTGAAGAACACTTCATGCCTTGGTGCCACCCATCTGGGTGACCTGAGGTTCTTCTGTGCCATATCTGGGTCCCCCAGTGGGGTGGCACACGTGTCCTGATTGATGAGTGGTCAGGCAGCCCAGCAATGGAAAGCAGGTCTTGCATTCTTCATGGAAATCTGCTCTAAATGGCAAAGCTGCTGGATGTGGGATTTCCAGTAACTGCTCCCAGTCTGTGCTGGGTTGCAGGGGTGAGGGCCAGAGGGTGGCCAGGCACGTATCAGACATGAAACCCCCAGACTCACAGCTCCCAGCACTGTTAAACCTTCCTTTGACCACTGGGAACGGCTCAATCAACGTGTGGCATCCTGAAATCCCCGAGAAGCGGCTGCTGCTCCCTCCTCTGTGGTGCAATATCACTAAAGCTTCTTATCTTGGAATTCCAGACCGTCCAGCAAAAAACAAACGCACGCTCTGCGGCGTACGGAGCTGCCACCCGCGCTGTGAAGGCCATCAGCAAGGTGAGGCCCAGCTGCCAGCCCTCCACCTCTCCTCCTGCCAGCTCAGCCCTCTGCAGCACTGATCCAACGCTGCCATTCTGGCCTCTCCTTCCGTCCCAGCATCGGTTCACTTGAGGCTCCTCCGCTCCAAACAGCTGCTGGATGAACACTTCTTTTCCCTTCTCACCTTTGTCACCTGATCTTGGTTTGTTCCTTCTTCTTGTCCTCTTTTCTTCTTTCCTCTTTGGCCCATCTTTGGCCTTCCTGGGATAACTCTGACCATGTTTTTTGGGGATTTGGGCAAAGGGCAGTGAATGGAGCAGAGAGGGAAGTGTGGAGCGCAGGAGTTGTGAGCTGTGTGCTGTCCGTACTCCTGGATCTCATCTCACTGTGTTGTCCCATCCACTGGTCAGTCACAGGGGCCAAAGTGCCACAGAGACTGCAGCCACCACCGTGCCAGTGATGACTCTTCCTTTCATCCCCCTGCAGAGCAGCTCTTGGCAGCACATTCCTGCTGCTCCCAGTCTGTCCCGCTCTCACATCCGAGCAGAGTCCTCCCCTCTGTGTGTCTGTCCATCCTCCTGCCTGGAGCTCTTCTCAGATGATTCCTCTGCCTGCTGCTCCTCAGTTTTGGTGCAGGTTCACTTGAGTCCTTGTCCAGGCAGAGCCCATGTGCCATCTCTCTCCAGGAGAGCATCCCGCTGCCTTTTCCCAAACCTGGCTTGAAGCCTGTGCCAGGATTTGTCTGTCTCTCCTGCTCAGGGAAGCAGGGCAGTCCCTAATGCCGGGGGTGGTGTGGGAGATGGATGGGCTCAGGGTCCGACCCTTCTCCATTTCCCTTGGGATGTTTTTTTCTTCCCAGCTGGTCAAGAGCTGCAATGAGGGAGCTCGGGCTATGGAGAGGACGGAGCAGATGTACACCTTGCAGAAACAGCTGGAATTTGGGAAGAAGAAGGTGAGGTCTTGTGGAAGTGGTGGTGGGAAGTCTTCTGGGGCCTGCTCAGGCAGCTCAGGCCTGTGCTGGGAATCCTTCTGGGAAGTCTGGGCTGGGCTGGTGGATGCACGCGGTTTCTAAAGGGTGTGGTAAAGCCACGGCATTGTCACCCACTGCTGGGGTCCAGGGGCTGTTGGGGTCCAGGGGCTGCATCTCTGGGTGTGCAGGAGTGGGGTGCACGGCTGCTCCGCCTTCCGCCTCCCTCCTGGAAAATCCTTTGGAAAAGACATAAACGCATGTGGTGTCCGTCCCAACTGACCCCAGGGCCGCTGCAGGTTCAGTTCTTGCCGTGGTTTTGCGTGCTGCTGGTGAGGAGGGCAGTAACTCAGCCTGTTCCTGGTGCTGTTCCAGCCTTTCCCGCTGATCTCGGTGTCCCGGTGGCTGCTGAAGCGGGGGGAGCTGCACCTGCTGCTCTCGGAGGAGGTCGGCATCTTCCGCCGCGGCGCCGGCCGCCTCTGCCACCTCTTCCTGTTCAACGACGTCCTCATCATCACCAAGAAGAAGAGGTGAGGCTGTGGGGAGGGCCCTGCCTTTCCCTGGAGAGCAGCCAGGGGGTTAAACCTCGATTTCCCGAGCGGCACATACCTGAGAAATCCCTGAGATTTCCCTGGTTTGACCTTTTTGAGATGTCCCTTGTCAGACAGAAGAGAAGCACCCAGTCCCACCAGTGGCTTTGCCTCGGTGGGTGGGTGGGTGGCCAGCAAGTCCCCAGAGCCATGTCCTACCCTGGCCATCAGCTCCAGGCTGCTCTGGCAGTGCCTGCTGAGCCTCCTGTGCCGGGCTCGGAGCCAGGAAAGGGCCCGGACCCCACAGCTGAGGCGCTGATCCCGTCTGTGCCGCAGCGAGGAGAGTTACACGGTCATGAACTACGCCACGCTGGACCAGGTCACCGTGGAGAAGGTGGAGAGCACGGACCCACCCTCCCCTCCTCCTGGCAAGGCCGGCGGGCACCTGCTGCGGGTGGTGCTGGAGAAGGACAGCGAGGGCCGGCGGGAAGAGGTGGTGCTGTCAGCGGAGACGCTGTGAGTGGCACACTGGGATTTCGCTCTGGCTCCTGGGATGGACTGGTGCCCTGGGAATCCTCTGAGGCTTCTGCAAAGCTCCCTTTACCCCCACACTCCTCCTCACAGAAACGGGGATGTGCACAGGCTTCTCCCAGGCTCTGTTCCTTCCTGTCTCTTAGATTTCCCATATAATTCCCCTATCAGCTTCCCCTGTCCAAATGAAGCAGAGCAGCTGTGCTGTGTGTGCCACTTGGGAAGTGTCCTTACATTGAATACTCTGATCAAATCACTCCCCTGGAAAGCATTCATCCTGCTGGGAATGTCCCAGCTACTGCTGGCCACAGGGATGCTGTCCCTAAGGCTTTCTTTGTGTTTCCCTCTGGCAGGAGTGACCGGGCCCGGTGGATCGCGGCGCTGATGCACAGGGAAAAGGAGAAGCCTGACACCACTCCCAAAGGAGGTACCGTGGGCCAGAGGGCAGCCTGGCTCTGCTGGAATTCCCTGTTACACCAGAGCCTTTGCAGGCCCAGGTTTCTACCTGGTTCTCCTCCACTCCTGCCAATGGAGAGGAAAACCCCACGCCTTGCTCCTTAGGAGTTGCCTCCCCTTATCAGTCACAATTAACCTTAAATACACTTCCTGGGAGGCACGGTGGAATTCCAGGAATGCCTTCAGCTGTTGTTAGAGGAGGTTTGGCAAGCTTGGAGGGATAAGGGGCAGGGACAGGAAGGAATGGAGCACGAAGTGCTGTGGAGTGCTGGGTGGGCAGCCAGGGGTCACGGCTGAGCAGGGGGCTGTGCCTGCTCACTGTCCCTGCTGTCCCCTGTCCTGCAGACCTGAGCCAGGTGGAGATCACCCGCGCCTACCTGGCCAAGGAGGCGGACGAGCTGTCCCTGCAGCAGGCGGACGTTGTCCTGGTGCTGGGGGGAGAGGATGGTGAGTGCCAGGGAGGGCGGGGCTGGGGCAGGCTCTGACCTCAGCAGAGCCAGGGCGGGGGAACCTTCAGTGATCACCAGGAACTGGGATCTCAGCAATTGCAGAAGCTTCCAGGAAGCCCTGGCTGCTGGTGAGGCCCGTGGTGCTGGCTGGTGCTGTGTCCCAGCAGGTGACAGTGGGTCCTGGGGGCTGAGGGAGGTGGCACTCCTTCGGGGTGACTCCTGTGTGCAGGCTGTGGCTGGCACCAGCAGTAGAGGCCTCAGAAGGGGGGAGAAACACACCCAACAACAGGCAGTAAATCGCAAACCTCCTCCCCTGCCGTCCCTGGATGCCTCTAGCCGGCACCTCCAAGGGAAGGGAATGGTACATCCCCAGGATCCATGGCCCTTCCCAGCCCTGTCACCCGCTCTGTTCTCTCCTAGGCTGGTGCTGGGGGGAGCGGCTGCGGGACGGGGAGCGGGGCTGGTTCCCCCAGGCCTGTGCCCGGCCCATCACGAGCCGCGTGGCCGCGGAGGGCAACGTGCGGCGCATGGAGCGGCTGCGCATCGAGACCGACGTGTAGGGACAGCCCGGAGGGACACCTCTGCCTCAGGGACCTGCCTCGGGGTCCTCCAGACCTCTGCAGACTGAGCCCACGGAGAGGAGGCAGCGGCAGAGCCTTTCCTGAGCCGTGCTTGCGGCAGATCTCGTGGGCCAGGACGGGTCTGTGTGACAGCTGTGACGCAGCAGCTCCCGCACGGAGGAGCTGGCGCTGGGCGCTCCTGGCAGCGCTGGCATTGGTGACCCGGAACAGGCTCCGGGAGCAGCCCAGGCCTCGGCTCAGGTTGGAAAGGCCGAGGCTGTTCTGGGCTCTGAGGTGCCCGTGCCGCCGTCTCCGTCCCTGCTGGCACCAGGGCCAGCACCTGCTGCACACCTGGCGTGGGGAGAGCACCCCCCAATCAGGGATTGTTAGGAGCTGAAATCTGTGTGCTTGGCTTATTCCTTGACCCAGTTTTCCCTTTTGTTTCTCTTTTTTTCTGTCTCTTCCCCCCACAATAATTCTTGGGCCCTTTGTCCCAGGACCTGCACAGGTGAGGTGATGCCAGACACATTTCTGTCGCTGGATTAAATACTTGATGCCAGAGTTGCTCCCATGGAGTCAGCTCTGGGGCCAGGCATGGATGCTCCAGGCAGAGGGGGAAGCAGGGGCAGGATGAGGAGCAGTGCTGCAGCTCCCACCTGCCTTTCCCTGCTCCCAAGCTGGGGAGGGGGCTCTGCCTGGGGCTCAGCCCCTCACACCCCGTGCAGGGGACATGGCAGCTACAATTTTGGGGTGAGCCAGCCCCACACGCTGCCAGCTTCACATTCACAGGGGCAGCGTTGATGGAAGATCTGATCGAACTGTTAAGCTGTAAATTAAGGTAGCAATAAATTCTTGGATACCAATGAACCACGTGTTCTCTGTTAGTGGTGATTGTCCCTGAGCATGACAGATCCAAGGAGCCAGGTTGTCCCAACTATGAGCCTTAAAAAGAAGTTCCATTCTGCTCCTGGCACTGCTGTGGCCTCTGCGTTCTCACACAAAATGTGCATCTCATGAAAGACCCTCCAGAGCCCCTGAGTGCCAGCCTGCTGTCCCCTAGAGCAGCTGTCAGCTGTATTTGACTGAGGGAGACAAGGTAAGTAGAAACTCAGCCAGGCCTTCTGTTTATTTAAACTGTGGAGAAAGTAACATTTTTCATCAGTGCTAAATTAAAGAAGATCCGAAAAGGGAGACAGTACAAGTAAAGAGGAAGCAAACAAACTGTATTAAGAAATATGAACAGGAAAAGAACATTATATAAAAATACAGGTACAGGGTCGCTGCAGTGCCATGCTCAGACACGTGGTTTGCTCCGAGCAGCTGCCAGGAGTCACGGAGCTGCAGCTGCAATGGGACAGGATGGATCTAGCCCCATGGTTAAGGCCATTCCCATGTTCTCCTGGAGCAGGCCCACCGAGGCAGAGCATCTCCACTGG
>VXAD01007707.1:42325-108626 GCA_013399195.1 Dicrurus megarhynchus | reverse complement strand
TGGGATGGGATGGGATGGGATGAGATGGAGCTGTCCCTCTCCTCTGCAGAGCCGGGATTCCTCCGGCAGGGTCGGCTCTCAGGCTTCACCTGCCCAGGAGCTTTGTGCAAACAAAGGGGGCCCTGGGCCCTGGCCAGGGCGCTGTGGTGACATTGGAGTGGTGACATTCCCCGCTGCTGCAGCTGGCTGCATTCCTGGCCATGACTGGAATGGCAAACTCAGGGTTCAGGGCTGGGCGAGGACATTCCATCTGGGATGTGCCTTGACCAGATGTGCGAGCGCTTTGTCTCCATCCACGCAGGGTCTCTGATTGCCACACTTGATTTAGGCTTCCTTTTCCTTGGAATAAGTGACATGGGCAGTGCCATGGGCTGACAAACTCCTGCTCCACGGGCTCACAAACTCCTGCCATGAAGAACAGACTCCAGGCCCCCACGAAGCTCATCCAGCACAGCATGTGCTGTCAGCAAGGAGGCACCAGCTCTGCAGGTGAGTGCTGGAGCCCAGCGTGTTCTCCCCTGGCAAACGGTCATTTACAGTAAAACACCATGGAAAATTCAAATTTAAAAAAATAATTCAAGTGAGGTGGTGCATCCACAGGAGGCCCAGTCTCAGGAGAGCCAGGCACTGCCAGCCGTCAGTCCTGACAACACTGTGATGCAGCTTCCCATAAATATTGATGCATAAATACCTGATTTGGACCACGATTGCAGCCCCCTCCCCAAGCCCAGCACCCAAAAGATGAAGGCCAGCAATGTGTCACGAGTTGTCAAAGTCCACTGTCCCCTGACCAGAACTGATCCCTTCCGAACTGGTCCTCTGGTCTCTGGCCAAAGGCACGCACCGGTGTGGGCACACGTGTCCTCGCGGCCAGCCCGCGCTGGCACAGTGAACTGGTTATACTGGGCGCTTCAGCCTCACTCAGACCACCCCAAAAGCAGCAGCTGGGGTTGTCAGGAGACGGGAGCTGCTCATGTGGCTCATAAATGAGTTCATTACAGGTCATTGGCTTCTTCAGGTGGCTGCTTGGTTAAATCCAGGGAGTGCTCCCCGGAGCAGGACCTACTTCTCCGCTGGCCGGAGCCCCTCCAGGGGTGGCGGTGGCCTGGTGGGTGGCAGGGACTGTGTGGCTGGAAGGGAAGACAGGACAGGTCAGTCCTCGCTGTGGACAGCCCTGCTGCAGGACCGACCCTCCACACCCTGCCCTGCTGGGGGGGCACAGCCTCCTCCCCATTCCCCTCCCCACTGGGGGCACTGGTCGCAGTCTGTGGGTTTGGGTCAGACCCTCCCGCCCCCCACCCCCCTGTCCAGCACCCAAAGGGGTCACTGAGCCAACAGGTTCAGTCATGGTTTGGGCAGAAATGAGGAGTGTGGGGGTTCCACTGTGGTTCCATGGGATCATTGTTCCAGCGTGCTCCTAAGAGGGTGGGATTTGTGCCCTGGCTTTACCGGGGGCGCATTTGTGGCCAGGCTGCTGAACAGCTTTATTTCTGAGGCTTCATAAACCTCCCTCGTGGCTGCAGCGACAGCAAACAGGTCAGACACACCTAGGGGCTTGGCAAGAGGCAGGTGCTACCCTAAGTGACCGGACTGAGTTGATTCACTGCTCCCAAACCCAACCCCCGGGGCAGCACCCACAGCCCGAGCAGGGGCACGGCATTGCTGCGGGTTCTGCTGCGGGATTCCCCACCGGGGGCACTCGGTGGCATTGGCTGCACTTGTCCCTGCCCTGGCCTCACCTTCCCGGCACGTGGGTCCCGTGTGGCCGTCCAGGCAGAGGCATTGCCCGGTGCGGGCGTTGCAGTAGGAGCTGCTGGGGGCACACTGGCAGGCCAGGCGGCAGTCGGGGCCGAACTGGGTGGGCCGGCAGTCTGCAGAGGGCACAGAGCTGCTCAGGCTGTTGCCCGTGGCAGCAGCCAAGCAGGAAGGAATGCTCAGAGCTTTCCCGGGATGCTGCAGAGCCTGGGTGTGGGATAGGGCAGAGAGAGCTTTTTGCTGGGGTGACACAGGACATCAGAGCATCCCCAGGCCACCAGGATGTTCCTTCAGCCTTTGATCCTCAACCTTTTGACCGTGTCCATCTGAACACGCGGGCCCTGGAGGCTGGGGGGGAATTGGCATTCAGATCTGACTGCAAACAGGGGCCAGAGAGGTGAGTGCCACTGCCCCTCTCGCTCTATGAGGTGACACACACCAGAAAAAAAGCCCCTTCCAGCTTCCTGGGAGCAAAATTCCCGTCACACAGTCCCCTTCCTCCCCTGGCCAGCTGGGGCTCAGCTCACCTGCAGCACACGTGGGGCCGGTTTTGCCCGGGGGGCACAGGCAGCGCCCCGTGGCCGGGTCGCAGGGGACATCGCTGGGGCAGTCACAGAGCCGCCGGCAGCCCTCGCCGTAGGTGCCTTCCTTGCAGGCTGTGTGAGACACGGAACAGAGCACCTGCACTCGTGGCCGCCCCTCGGGATGCCCCGGGAAGGGGAGGAGGACGGGCGGTACCTGTGTGACAGCGCTCGCCCCGCAGCCCCGGGGGGCACCGGCAGCGCCCGGTGGCGGGGTCACAGCCGGCCCCGTGCTCGCAGTCACAGCGCTCCCGGCAGCCCTCTCCGTGGAAACCCGGGGGACAGCCTGGGACGGGAAAAGCTCGTTGGAGCACGGCTGGGTGGAACTCTGCAGCAGCGCCTCGCTCAGCCCAGCAGGGAGAAGCAGCGAGCCTTTCTGCCCGAGGTGTGCCCAGGCGAGCGGCGTCGCGGTCGCAGAGCTCCGCGTTCAGCTGCCGAGCACCACGTGCAGCTCCGCGGCATTTGCTCGGTGCCCAATACCTCCGGGCAGTGTGTGCCCAGCTGCCTTGGGAGGGCACCGCTGTGGCCGTGGGGTCCCGCAGAGATCAGGAATCACCTCTCTGCCGCTGCTGCCTGGGAAGGGCTCGCCGTGAACCAGTGGGAAAGGGAGAGCCCCGCGGTGTGCGACACTGGTGTCACACCTATGTCCTGCGGTCCTGCTGTCCGGACGAGCTTTAGAGACTCCCCCCCGCCCCAAGCCGAGGGTGTCCCCGCCGCCAGCACTCACTGTGTTCGCACAGGGGCCCGTAGTGGCCGGCGGGACAGCGGCAGGTCCCCGTGGCCGGGTCGCAGGTGGCGTTGTGCAGGCAGGAGCAGCGCAGCTGGCAGGCGGCACCGAACCTCCCCGGAGGGCATTCTGCGGGCGAGAGGGAGCGGCAGAGCTGCTCAGCAGCCCCACACCTGCGCTTCAGAGGGCTGTGGTGAGGCACGGCCGGCACGGGTGGGACAACGGAAACTGGACCCAGTATGTGAGCTCCACAGTTAGTGGGTCGGTGCAGGGCAATCCATCCGGGCTAGGGTTACCTAATTCGCAGGATTTCCCTGTCCAGCCCGGCGCACACGAGCAGGAGCCATCGGCGGTGTCACAGAGCCCCCCGTTGTGGCAGGAGCAGCGCTGCTGGCAGCCCACCCCGTACCGGTGCTTCTCACAACCTGCGGGGGCACAGGGACCACGAGCAGAGATCTCAGGGCAGGGAAAGCAGCTCCTGCTCAGGACCTGTCCCAACACACTGCCTGGCAGTCCTGAGGCACGACCCCACGGCCCCTACTTGCCTTGCTGACACGTGGGGCCAGCTCTGCCTGGAGGGCACACACAGTCTCCGGTGACGGGGTCACAGGGAACACTGGCCCCGCAGGAGCACAGCCCTGCACAGTCCTGGCCGTAGCGGCCAGCGGGGCACCCTGGTGGGAGGAAAACCTCGGTCAGGCCAGAGCAGGGCTGGGGAGGTGGGAGGTGGGAAAGTTTTGCAGAGCGATGGGAGGCACAAGGAGCCTCCAGCCCTGCACTGCTGTATCACAGAACCGTAGAATGGTTTGGGTTGGAAGAGACCTTAAAGATCATCTGTTTCCAACCCCCTGCCCTGGGCAGGGACACCTTCCACTAAGCCAGGTTGCTCCAAGCCCTGCCCAGCCGTGCCCGTGTACAGCGAGGGCACGGTGTGCCAGGAGAAATCACTTTATCATAAAATAAAGGGAGCAGGGAAATGTTTCCGTGGCTAAGGCAGACAGCAAACACGATCAGCTGCGGGCTCATTCCCTGGGACACAGCACAGGTGCTGAGGGGACACAAGGAGCTTTTCTCAGGAAAAATCCCTGGTCCGCTGCTCATCCCCCACAGGGTCAGCAGCCCTTCTGTGGGCAGGGTCTGCATCTCCCACCCCTCACCTCCCCCTGAGGAGGCTGCCCTGCTTTCCCATCCCCTCTGGCCGAACCAGCGCTCACCGATGCCGCAGTCAGCGCCGACGAAGCCCGCCGGGCAGTGGCACATCCCCGTGGCAGCGTCACACCGGCCCCCGTTCTTGCACTGGCACGGCCTCTGGCAGTCACGGCCGTACCACCCCGGGGAGCACTCTGAGGGGACAACAGACAGCGGCCTCAGCGTCCAAAAATATGAGAACAAGGTCCAGACACCCCAGGAAAATCCACCACGTGGGTCTGCATGGGTGTTTCACCAGAGAGGAGGCAGAGAGCTCTCCTGGGAGAGGGTCTGTGCCGGGCTGGCACCACCCGAGGGGTTCTGACCCGCTCTGTCACACAGAGCAGCCCCAAAGCACCCAGAACTCAACCCACACACATCCCTGACGGCACCGGGGTTTCAGGATGGGACAGCCTGCAGACGGGGTGCAGCGGGAGCAGAGCAGGACTCACCCAGCTGGCAGGTGGGACCGTGGAAGCCGGGGGAGCAGACGCAGGCCCCGGTGACAGGGTGACACTCCTGGGTGGCTCCGGCGCACTGGCAGATCTGAGCACAGCCCTCCCCGAAGGTCCCTGGCAGGCAGGCTGTGAGGAGACACGGCACCAAGGTATGGATGCTGAAAAAGCTTCAGCGAGGAATTTCTTCAGCTCTCAGCAGCATTTTGTGAGAGCTCTGTCTTTCCCATGCAAGTCATTCAAAGCAATGTTACAGTTCTGTAAACTTCTGCACCTGCTAAGTTGTTTTTCACCATTGTTATGTTCCCAACTAGAAAAACATTTAGAGATGGGTGTCTTAGAACTTGGCCAATCACCCTAAGGGGTGGATGGCCGAAAGAACCAATTACCTTATGCCATTTAACACACTTCTTGCGAATTAACATATAAAAACCCTCTAAGAAGCTATGAAATTGCTTCGGCCTCCTTTTGCCCTGAGCTCAGACTCTGTGTTGTTTCTCCGTTCAGTGGCGAGAACAGCGACACCAAGGTGGCTCAGGAGCCATCCCACCCCTCTCTGCAAGGCATTTTTTTCCCCCCTTTTTATTTTTAGGCAGGATTTAGAGAGCCTTTTAAGGCAGTAAAAGTTCTCCGCCACCCAAAAAGCAAAGGGACCCACATGCACAAGGTTCCTTCACTCCAGGAAATACTTGGATTGAAAGGAAAAGCAAGTCCTTAAAGGCATTAGGTGCCTTTTGCTGTGCCAGCCCCACCTGCCCTCGCATTTCTGCAAGCTCCACACGCAGAGATGGCAAATCCAGCACTGTCCTCTGCGTGAGGAATGCGCTCACACACCTCTGTCTCTTCCAGGCTTGCTCATACCCACAGCAGCTCCTTTTAATAGTGATTTATTTGCTAATCCTCTGGATAAATACCCAGCTCCGATTTCCCACTTGGCTCCCTCTGCCCCCCTAACATTCCGCAGGCATGCACCCAGCTGCCAGACTGGGAGTCGCTCCTTGGCACAGCTCTGCTCTTGGGCTGGTTTCCCCTTGTTTATCTTTTTTTTTTTTTCCTTCTATTTTCTGTAGGAATTGCTTGACCCCTCACGTTCCCAGAGCCTGGCAGCAGAGCTGTAAGAGGATCATTCCCATCTCCGTACATTTTTCACATCCAGAGCCGGTCAGTCCGGGCGGGCAGCCGCACTGGCCGGTGACATGGTGGCAGGGCACTCCCAGGGGACAGGCGCAGCGGCTGGCACAGTTCTTCCCAAAGAAACCTGGCAGGCAGGCTGTGGGAAAACAAACAACGGGATGGGAGTCTCCTGCTTGGATTTTAACTCAATGTTAATGCCTGGAAGGCATCAGAACCCCAGGGGCTCCTGCCCCGGTACCAAGCCAGCCCAACAGCCTCAAAATATATTGCCACAACTTGTAATTGTCATTAGAAATGAAGTTCCCCTCCTTCCCAGGCTCTGGAGCAGCCGCTGTTTCCCTGGATTTCCCTTACCCAGGGGTGCTCCCCACCTTTCTCACAGCGCCGGCCCCTCCAGCCACGGGGGCAATCACAAGTGCCAGTGACGTGGTGGCACGAGACGTTGTCCCCACAGTCACAGAGCTCCTCACAGCGTGCCCCAAACAGCCCCTCCGGACAAGCTTCAGGGATGAAAACACAGGAGAGAGGACAAGTTGCACAAAAAAGGTGACTTTTTGGGGCTTTTTCCTAGTAGTTCCACAGCTGACTGGGCCTGTCCCTTGTGCACACACAGGCAGCCCGAAATACAGCCCTGGGGAGCTGACAGGAACCTAGCTTAGTTCTTTAAAAAAAAAAACCAACATAATTTCTACCTTTGGGGTGGGTTTCTTCATTAATTTATATTGAAAGAATTTATAGAAGTGCTTAAAGCTGCCTGGTGCTGCTGAGGCTGCATGTGAGGCTCTGGGAGCCTGTGACAATGCTGGGACGGGACACTGCCTCAGGATGCACCAGGATTCAGCAAAGTGATTTTTGTGGCCAAGCCTCAGCTGCCAGCCGAGCTGTTTACAGCCTCCTGAAGGGAAGAACATTCCCAGCAGGAAACCTGAGAGTGGCTGGTGGCAGCTGAGGCTCCGGTGGCAGCTCCCTTGTGCCAGACATCAGCTGGCAAGTGCTGCCACTGGACTTTACACCCTGATTTAAGGACGTGCCAGGCTGAGGTGTCATGACCCTGGAAGGGAAGAAGCTTGTGGATCTCTGCTTGGTGTGCTGATGGGCGAGGAGGTCCCTGTCACTGCTCTGAAGGCCAAGAGCCTTTCCAACCCTTCCTTGATGAGATTGCCAGGGTGTGTCACCGCTAAGGACACAGCAGGCACGGAGCCACCAAGGGACAGACGTCGTGGTTTGCTGGGGCTCGGGAGCAAAGCCAGGCCCTGAGGGTCAGTGTGATGCAAGGACACACAGGAGGAAGAATGGAAAGGGGATGAGTCTCTGTTACCCTCTGTGACAGAGGAAGACCCTCCCCTGGCATTTTGGCTTTGCCATGCACGGTTGCTGCCCTGCCCCCATCCCTGCCTGGGGCCTGTGGCTTTGCACTGATGCCCGGGGGTCTGTGCCTTTGGGAATCCCATCCCCCTCCCACCAGCACCGCCACAGGCTGCTCTGGGTGTGCACCAGCACTCTCAGGACAGCCCTCCTCGGACAGGAGCCATTTGGGGCTGGAACTGGATGATCCTTAAGGTCCCTCCCCACCCAAACCCCTCTGGGATTCAATGGAAGGAGAAAGCGCAGCAGTGGGCAAAACTGGGGCACAGCCAAAACCACGGCGCTGCCAGCTCCCTGCTGGGCTGAAATGTGAATTTTAGGTCTTTGCTTAAACCCCCAGACCCTCCCTGTGCAGCACCAGGTGCTGCCAGAGCCATCGATGCCCAGATCAGCCCCCCCGTGCCCCGCTTACGTCTCTCGCACTTGTCGCCGCTCCAGCCGGGCTGGCAGAGGCAGTGCCCCGTCTGGCGGTCACAGAGCCCCCCGTGCTGGCACTCGCAGCGCTGCTGGCAGTCCAGGCCGTGCTGCCCCTGGGCACAGGCTGGCAGGGGCACAGGGTGAGACACTGTCCTGGTCCCCACCCTCCCATCTCCCACCCTCCCAGCTCCCACCCTCCCAGCTCCCACCGCCCCGCACGCGCAGGAAGGACCGTGCTCCCCAACCTCTCGCACGTCACCTCCAGCCTTCAGAGGGAAACCACTCCAAACCAGGACCTGTTTGCCCCAGAGCCATTTCCCCCACTGTTTCCTCACCCAGCTCGCAGGCCAGCCCGGTCCAGCCCGCGGGGCAAGCACAGGCCCCCGTGGCCGGGTCACAGGTGCCGCCGTGCTGGCAGAGGCAGCGCTGCTGGCAGTTCTTCCCATAAAAACCCGCCGGGCAGGCTGAGGGAGAAGCAGGACAAACATCCCAGTCAGGACGCAGCTCTGGAGGCTTGTGCCACGCTGCCAGAGCCGTGGGTGGATGGTGTGATACAGAGCAACGCTGATTTTGATGCAAGAGGAGCTGGTGACCCCCGGCAAAGGCTGCTCCGCTGCCCACGAAACGACTTTTGGTATTTCACCCGCTCAGGTAAGAGGCAGCAGCATCCTGCCCACCCCGAGGAATGCATTCCTTCCCCAGCTGGCAGGGGAGGCAGGCTGGGCTGGGAAGGGTTACCTTGCTGGCAGGTGGGTCCCGTCCACCCCTCTGAGCAGAGGCAGCGGCCGCTGACGTGGCTGCAAGAGGCGTTGTTGAAGCAGTGGCAGGTCTGGCTGCAGTTCTGGCCGTACCTGTTCTCCGGGCACGCTGCAGGGGAGCAGAGCAGGCAGGAATGGTGGGCAGTGGGTGGGAATTACAGCAGCCAGGCTCCTACCAACCATCCCAGGGGCTGGGAGAGGACCTGACGCTGGTGCTTGGCTGCTGTGTGAGGTGGTTTTGTGGTGTTACAGGGACATAATGTGTCCTACAGGCCTGACATCGGAACACAGACACTGCCATCATCACTGTTACCTCCTTCTATCTATTTGGAATGAGTTTTGTCCTCATTGCATCCAACCACAACATGCTTAGCCAGAGCCCCCCACTCTGAATTCAAACTAAATTCCACACAGAGAAAATCACGAATGGGGAACAGACAACCCAAACCTTTGGATCCTATGACCTGGCAGCAAAGAGACAGCCCTGGCTCAGAGTGCCCATGGAGGGCAGAGTGGGCACCTGGCCACAGACACCTACCCTGGGCACAGCGGGGGCCGGTCCAGCCGGGGGGACACTGGCACTGTCCCGTCACAGGGTCACAGTGGGCACCATTCAGGCAGTCACAGGCTTGCCGACACTCCAGTCCATAAAATCCATCAGGGCAGGCTGTGGAAAACAAAGGAGAAATCCACACAAAATGCAGAGCTGGAGCCTTCCCAGTGGGAAAAGGTGCCCCTTGGTGGCCTTTGTGGCAGATGTGAGGCTGCACCGGTGTGACAGCCACTGCTAAGGGCAGCAGATATTAGATGTGAGTCCACTGTGGACATTTCAGGTACAGGAGAGGGCAGTGGTGGATCAGGAGAGTGATGGCGTGAGGTTCCTGACCATGGGGAGGCTGTTGGGGGAGCCAGATCCCTGCATCCAGGGACCCCTCCAAGAGGCTGCTCCAAGACCCTGTGTGTAACACGTACACCCTCAGGTGACCGCAGCAGCTGTGCAACCACTGGGTCATCTTTTATTTACATTTTCATAGTCTTTTTTTTTGTTTCCCTAGACCTTTTCCCTCCAGAAATAAAACCAGAGACAGCAGCTTGCAGACTTGAGTATCCTGAGGGATTCTCTTTGCTGTAACAGGAGAGCAAAGTCAGACAGGGAGCACAAACCCTGTGGGACGGAGCCCTGGTCCCCAGGTTCAAGTACTCACCGTGCTCACAGAAGGTTCCCCGCCAGCCCGGGCCGCAGGTGCAGGCCCCGCTGACGTGGTCACAGGTGGCTGCGTTGTCACACTGACACTGGTGCCGACAGCTTAGCCCAAACCACCCTTCAGGGCACTCTGAAAGAAATGAGACTGAGGAGCCTGTCCTTTCCCAGGTCCCAGGGAAGCTATCCTAAGGCAGGGGCTCGGACTCTGAATGGAATAAAAATACCTGGCAGCTGCTTTTGTTATAAGAGCCCGTGGGTTCCAATCTGCCCCTTACAGGTGTGTGCCCACATCGCCCAGCCACCCCGGGGACAGGACCAGCACCACAGCCAGGGAAGGGGACTGGGCTGGCCCCATGCCTTTCCCTGGAACACCTGCAGCCCCTGCTGGGTGTAAGGGCAGGCAGGGCAGGGGCAGCACTCACTCTGCTCGCAGTGGCTGCCCGTGTACCCGGCCTCGCACAGGCACTGCCCGCTCTCGGCGCTGCAGCTGCCATCACTGTTGCTGCAGTTGCAGGTGTGGGCACAGTCGGGGCCCCAGCGCCCCAGGTCACAGGCTGGAAAAACACAGCAGGAGCCCTGAGTCACTGGTGTGTACCCCTACGTGGGCACAGTCTCTGCCAGCAGTCACGACGTCCCTCGGGCACAGGGACAAGCACGGCTGCAGAAAGGCCAGTAGCACTGCCAGCACTGGGCAGACAGCAGAGAAACCAAAAGGATTTCAGAGAGATTCCCTGGCAGAGGCACGGCATGCAGATGAGAATGGAGCGATGGCAGCATAGCTTGGCACAGGTCAGAGCGGCCCAGGAGGGAAGGTGGCAGAGCAGGGGTGCCGCACCTCGCTGGCAGTGGTGCCCCGTCCAGCCGGGCGGGCAGCTGCACGTCCCCGTCACCGGATGGCAATGTCCCTCGTTCCCACAGCTGCAGCTCAGCTGGCAGTCGGGGCCGAACCAGCCGGGTGGACACACTGCCAAGGGAAACAGGGAGGGACTGCAGGTGGCTGCTGGAACCACGGCCCTCAGCGGATGCCACGGTGCTTCGGCAGAGCCACGAGCACTGCCACAGCTCTGACACCCCGAGTGCAGGTGCTGAGCAGGACGAGGGGCTCAGCATTTTGCCTCCCTTTCTGCTGCTGCAGAAGTTACCACTGTGGAGAGGGGACTAGAAGGAGTTTGAAGTCCCCACCCTGCGCCTCAACGAGTGAGGGAACAGAGACGTGCACAGTGCTCAGCCTGCCCTGCTGAGTGTGGCAGTGCCTGTCGGTCACTGGATGCTCCAGTCGCTGGAGCAGATGCTCCAGGTCAGCAGAAATGCCCCCCATTCCAGCTGGAAATGGACACTCCAGCTGAGGGACCCACCCCAGCCCACACTCACCGTCCTGGCAGCGCTGGCCGGTGTAGCCGGGCGGGCACAGGCAGGCTCCAGTGGCGGGGTCACAGCTGGCGTTGTTGGCACAGTCGGGGCAGATCTCCTGGCAGCCTGCTCCCCAGAGACCCTCGGGGCAAGCTGCAGCGTGAGCAGACAGAGAACACAGAGCACCAGGATCAGAGCCCAGGTGGCAGAGGGAAAATGTCTGCCCTTCTGGGCTCATGCAAGACGTGGACTTCTGTGCGCAGCACGTGGCCACCAGCGAGCACAGCACGGCCGTGCCTGTTCCACAAGCCCTCTGTCAGTGCTATTCTGAGCTCACTCCAGGATTTTCATGCCAATTTTGGATTTGCGTCCACTTGCGGGGAGCTCCAAGAGCTCCTCGGTGGGAAATGGTGCTGCTGGCACAGGGACTCCACAGCTGCCGTCACACCACGGACAGCACATCAGTCACTGCTCCAGGACCCGCTGTGAGTTGCAAGGGAGGAGCAAAAGGCTAAGAACTGCTAAAACCGGGGCAAGAATCCTTCTCCAACTGGTCCTAAGCTGCTCCAGGGCCTGGAAAAAAGGCAGCTTGAAATGTATGGTAAGCACTGTGCACACATTGCTCAGCCAAACTCTTAGGAGCAGGACATCTCTATGTGACTAACACCTTCCAGCTGCTGCAATTCTGCAGAATCATGCAAAAGCTTCTCATTTCGGGCTCTCTAGTCTTCCAGCAGTTAAAGAGTAATCTGGTGAAGGCAGTTAAAAACACACATGGATAAAGAAAGTTTCCTCTCCTACGTTAAGGACTGCAACAACCAAAAACATCATCTTTTTCATCGTGTGTGTTTGCTTGCGCTTCCCTCAGCCTCGTCAGCAGAGCAGGGCTGTTGTTTAAGACTCACCATCAAAAGCTGCAACTTTTTCTAATTTTCCACAAAGATGATTCTAATTGCACTGGGTGGTTTTAAACTGAATTTCAGCAAAAGAAAAGTAACGGCTCTAGACCTAAATCCCTCCCTCTGCACCTAAATCCCTCCCCCAGTGCGTTTGCTCTGCTGCCCGTGCTCACCTTGGGCACAGTCGTGTCCCATCTGGCCGGGCGGGCAGTGACACTGCCCCGTGCTCCGGTCACAGGGCGCTCCTCCACAGGCACAGGGACGCCGACAGCCTGCCCCAAATGTCCCCTCAGGGCACTCTGTGGGAGAACAGCAGGGTCAGAACTTCCCCCTCAAGGTGCCCAAGGGCATTTTACCAGCCCAGCCCTGCAGCCCGAAGGAGCCTCTGGGTCTGTGGGGAACAGCCCAGCTGTGAGAGGTTCCCAGCTGTGCTCGTGGCTTAGTGGGCATGGTGGTGTTTGCTCAAAGGTTGGGCTTGATGGTCTTGAAGGTCTTTTCCAACCTTAATGATTCTGTGAGCCGGGGTGTGACCACTCCGTGAGCCACGCTGGTCACCTCCAACATTGCCACCACCACCGTGGTCAGTCTGTCCATCGCTTCTCTCTTGTTGTGTGTCCTTCCAACAAGAATTTCTTCATGCAAGAGTGACCACTCACATCCCCAAAAGCTGAGGCCAAACTGGCCTCCAGTCTTTGGAGAAAGATTGTGCCCGAGCCACCCTGCTCTCTGTGGGCTGGGGTGCAGAGCACCGGGGTCACAGCCCCACACCAAACCACCCCTTGGCTTTTCCACGCTGTGAGGGTTTTTACCTCCCTGGATGAATGCTTCCAGGATCTGAGCATCAGGATTTTAAGAAGCAGCCAGGTTTGCACAGATGGACACAGATGGAAAGCAGGAAAGAAGAAGCATCCTCATCCAGAGGAGGAATAATTGCTTTTCCCTCCCTCTGCTCTGGATCATGGTTCTGCCCATACCAGCTCGGTTTGATCTTTGTACCCAGTGCCACAATTTAGCAACCAGCTGGTGCCATGCAGACTGAGGCCCCCAGACCCAAAGACCCTTAAATCCTCTCTGAGTCCCCCACAAGAGCTCCACGCTCACCAGAGCCAAAGTTCTGTGAAGCTTCAGCAGAGGCGAACACGCCGGCACTGACAAACCGCGGGGGAAACGCAGCGCCTCCATTTCCAGTGACACAGTGGAGTTTTTGTTATTCCTCCTCTTTGCTAATTGATGGCAGATGTTTGTCTTCACCCTTTAATAATTTCCAGATCCCAACAACAGCCAAGAGCCTACTATTTCTATACAAATATTTGTGTTATTTCCTGTGACTCCCCCCTACAGCCTTCAGCTCCTTTCTTACCCTTTTTAAAAATATCCCGAGCGGGAGCACCCGGCCCGATGAGGCTCCAGGGGCTCCAGGGGCCACAGCATCCCACCACGGGGGGGTCAGGGCTGTCAGACCCTGCCAGGGGGCACAGCCCTGCAGGAGCTGCTCCCATCTCTCCTGCCAGCACTATGGTAGCACTTGCATTGGGATTTTTTGCCACTGTCTGCAGCTCCTGTTCTGACCAAGTCCTGTCAGAGATGGGGCTCTGCACCATGACCCCGTGCTGGCAGATTAATGAGGTTGATGGTTGTAATTTCTGGGCTGGGGTCAATCAGTGCATGGCTGGACATCAGTTAGTGCAGAAACTCCCGGGATGCTCCAATCCAAATCCAGACATGGCCACTTCCAACCTCTCCATGCAGTGTCTTCTACTGCTGCAGTCTGTCTTCAACTGTGGACTTCAGGTGGTTTGGTTTTTTTTTTTTTCTTTTTTTTTGCATTTTCTGTAGGATCCAACCAGCTGAAGGGGGTTCAGGAGGCTCCAGCCTCACAAAAGCAGGAGTAGGTTGATTTTTCAGTCGCCACTCAGCTCTGCGGTTGGCAGAACTTGTTCTTTTCCAAGCGCTGTGTTCGTATTTTGTAATCCTCACCTCGTGCCAATGAGTCACTGCCTTTAGGTTCTCTCAAAGCACCTTTGTCTGGCCAAAGTGAAGCTCTCTGACACACCAACCACCCCCAGGATTTTGAAATCTGCACCCTCAGAGCCTGAGTGTTGGACACAGACATACACAGAGCTGGGCAGTTCAGTCACCTCCCCACCAACTGGCCCATCATGGGGAGAGCACAAAACTGCTCTAGGAGATTCATACAGAGGCAGAAGTTTGAATTCTAATGTAAATTAAATGTAAAATACTCTTTTGCCCTTGCAGATGAAGTAGAATTTCAATAAGGAATAGAGAACGGAGCAGAAAATGTGATATTGTTGTGCTGGGCAGGGATTGCCTGGAAGGGAAAAGACATCAAGGCCAGGGAAAGATAATTAGATCCCAATCACCTCCATCTACCAGCACAGACATGTCCAGAGGCAGGGTGAAGTGAGACCTTGTTCTCCTCTTCTGAACCAGGCTCGTTTTATACGAGGAATTCACTCTCCCACTGTAAGGAGGCGGCAGCGTCTCACAGAGACCTGTGGATGGCAGCCCCCGTGTCCCCCAAAGCCTCTGCCAGCCACCCATCAGATCATCTGCAGTGAGCTGGGGCTCTCGGGGGATTCTGGAAGTGCTTTCGTGCTGTTTTGTGAAGCAGAAGTGTGAGGATTGCTGAGTTTCCAGCACACCCGGAGCTGCCCTGCCTTACCTTGGTCGCAGTGCTCCCCGTGGTAGCCTGGGGGACACTCCTTCTGACACTCCCCGGTGACAGGGTCACAGGGCACTCCTGGAGAGCAGCTACACTTCTTCTTGCAGCCTTCCCCATAATACCCAGGGTCACAGCCTGTGAACAACCATGATTAGAGAGAAAGAAGCTCTGAAATTACTCCTCACCCCTGGCAGAGCCCGAGTCCAGGTGCTGAGCACCCTCCTGAGCTCCACCACCCACTGTCACAGCTGTCCCCACCCAGCACACAGCTCCTGCTGAGCTCTGAACGTGGCTGAGGGCGAGCAGGGCGTGCTCCTGAGTGAACAAGAGGTGAGACAGCCTGGGAGGGTGGAAAGCAAGCAGAGAGAAAATTAATGTGGGGAAAAGAGGCCACGGGACAAGAAAGGGGGATGCTCCAGGGGTGCTTTGTGAGAACAGAATGACACCACATGACACCAAGTTGGGAGCGAGTGTGGATCTGCTGAAGGGTGGTGGGAGGGCTCTGCAGAGGGACCTGGACAGGCTGGATGGATGGGAGAAATCCAGGGATTTGAGGTTTAACAAGATCAAGTGCTGTGTCCTGCACTTTGGCCACAACAACCCCTGCAGCGCCACAGGCTGGGGACAGAGTGGCTGGACAGTGCCCAGGCAGAAAGGGACCTGGGGGCACTGATGGACAGCAGCTGGACGTGAGCCAGCAGTGTCCACATGGCCAAGAAGGCCAATGGCACCTGGCCTGGATCGGGAATGGTGTGGCCAGCAGGAGCAGGGCAGGGATTCTCCCCCTCCACTCGGCACTGGTGAAGCCACACCTCAANTGTGTGACTCTGTGACTCTGTGACTCTGTGACTCTGTGACTCTGTGCCCCACTCACTGTCCTCGCAGCGCTGGCCGCGGTAGCCGGGTTTGCAGCGGCAGGAGCCGTCCCTGGCGTCGCAGTCCCGCGAGTTGCGCTGCAGGCACTGGCACTCCTCCGAGCAGCCGGCCCCGAACGCCCACTTGGGGCACGCTGCAGGCAGAGAGGAAAAGCTGGTCAGCGACCCCAGGTGAGGGAGAGAAATATCCTTCCCAGAAAGGCTGGAATCCAAGGGTAAAAGCAAGGATGAGGGCAAGCGTACCCAGGTGGCAGAACCGGCCGTACAAGCCGGGGTCGCACAGACAGGCGCCGTAAATCCGATGGCAGTGACCCCGGTTGGCACAGTTGCACTTTTTCCTGCAGTGCTTCCCGAAAAATCCCTTAGGGCACCCTAGTAACAGAGAGAGGTTTCCAGGGAAGATGAGCCGGTTTCAGCAGGTCCTTTTAACTGCAGCAGAGAAGCACACCGGAACCAGAGCTGTGCGAGGCCAGGGATGCTCCGAGGGAAGGGATGCAGCCAGGGTGACAGCAATCAGATTTCCTGCACCAGCTCCCAATCAGCTGTGCAGTGTCACAGGGGATGTCACTTGCTGCTACTCGCCGTGGTGCTCCAGGGCACCCATCAGCTCTGCACTCACTGTGACCAGCAACTGTGCTGGTTGGGACAGAAATAACCCACCCACAGGGCTCCCGGAGGTCAAGGCTGTCCTCCCTGAGAAACCAACCCACGAGGCTGCTCCTGTTGAAAAGCCACAGGGATATTTGCACTATGAAGTGAATAAAATTACTGTTTTTTCTCTATTATGCTGAAGATCGTCATTGGAAGCACGTGGCAGACCGGCTGTGTCAGCAGAGTGCTCTGGCCAGCAGCTGCCTGGCAGCACGGGCCTTGTCCCTACCACCAGAGGAGCAGAGGAAACGCCACCCTGGCACAACAGAGCAATTCTGCATTGTTTATTTGAATTTTACCTTCCTATTTTCTCTCTGTCCCCTTCAATCACCTCCTTCCTACAGAAAGAAGAGGTCGGGGTGTCTCTCGTGTTCATTTGCATTCTGCTTCGCTCTCCTCCTTCAGTAATAGTTCCCATATGCTCCCAACGTGTGACTGAAGTCCTTTTGTCTGAATCTCTGATTGTCTCCCTCTTTCTGGTTTTCAGATTATGTCCCCCAAATTTTAACCCTTTGGGAGCAAGAAGTGAGCACCATGAGCAGTGACACCTCCTTTGGGTACTTTGGGTAACTACTGCTGTCACAGCTTTCCAATGCTTTGGGTGGAAAATACCTCTACGGTTTCCATGGAAATTTACCAATGGAAATTGTGGGTTTGACATTCTTTCCTGTGTCTGCCACTGAATGTCCCATGAAATGGAGATCTCTGCCCCCAGTCATGGCTGAGCAGTGAACAAGGACTGCAAAGGTTTTTGAGTGCAAAGACAAGGCAGAACCCCTGGAGCACTGTTTTGTGGGGGAAGAGTCCTCTTTACCACACCTTTTCCTTTTTAAAATGGCATTTTTCCGCCCAAGACTCAGTGGTCAGAGGAGTCAGATGGAGCAGGGATGGTTCAACAAGAGGGTTGAAAGACGATGTCAGTGAGAAGCTACAAAGGGATGGGTTTAGGGAATCCCATGGGAAACCCTTCCAGGCTTCAGAGAAGCACACCTGGGACATCTGAGAGAGGCATCGGCGATGGCCAGAACAGCCCAGGGATGGCAAATCTCTGCTAAGACATTGACACCAGCAAGGAGGAGGATGGGGATGGCCCCCAGCACCACGGAGCAGGTGAGGGGACGCCGGACTCACCGTCCTGGCAGAGCTCTCCAGCCACGCCGGGCGGGCAGCGGCAGGCGCCGGTGGTGGGGTCACAGGTGCCACCATTCTGGCACCGGCAGCTCTGGCTGCAGTTGCTGCCGAAGGTGCCGGCCGGGCAAGCTGGGGAGGGAGAGGGAGATGAGGCTCAGCCCGGCCGCAGCCTCGCAGGGCTGCATCCCCTGTGCGCCCCAGAGCAGGGCACGGAGCTGCCACTCACTCTGGTTGCAGAGCACGCCGGTCCAGCCGGCCGGGCAGCGGCAGCCGCTGCCCTCGGCGTTGCAAGCGGCTCCGTTCTGGCAGTCGTCACAGGTCAGGCTGCAGTCGGGGCCAAACGTGTGCTCCAGGCAGACTGCAACGAGAGAGGCACTGCGGGTGAGAACCTCACTGAGACTGCTGCAGCATCCGGGGCAGTTTGGGCAGAGAAACCGCCCTGCTGAGGCTGCAGCGGAGCTAAAGACACAGAAAAGCACTCGACAGGTCCTGTGTGTTCACCAAACAAATCATTACTCCTGAAGAGTTCCAAGCAAAGTACGGCACTGACCGCTGCTGCAAAATGCCCACCGAATTTCTCTGACAGCGTGTGCTCCCCTCGTGCTTCCATCTCTTCCTCCTCTTCCTCGTAGTCGTCGTTGAAGAGCTGGGTGAATTCGTCTCGCAGGATGGCGACGTGAGGGATGGGGCGGATGACGGGGCGCCGGCCATCCAGAGCCTCCACCATGTCCTCTGTGGCTGGGGGAGCAGGGACAGAGGTGACAGTGTCACAGTGGGAAAGGAGACAAGGTCTCTGAGAGGTGAACACTGGGGCAGGACCTCTGCAACAGCAAAGGGAAACCAGAACACTCTGTGGGTCTCAGGTTTGCCCACCTGCATTTTTTATTTTGTTGTTCCCAGTGTTGATAACAAAATAAACAAAAATACAGAAATCTCTTCGACTCTGCAGACAGAGATTGGCCATTCTATGGCTGGAGACCCTCCAGACCCCTTTGTGTCCTTTCTCTCACTGATCTCGCCCTGTTTTGCCACCTCTAAAGCTTTTCCAAGTTGTTTGTTCAGGGATTTTTTGGCTAGAGCGGGCCCAGGCCAGCTACATGACCTCCAGATCTCTGTACTGCTACAAATAAATAATCTATTATTTCTTATAAGGAAAAGCTGTGGAGGCTGGTGGCTGTGGCAGGGGCTCTGGATCTTTAACGTGGAGCCATTACTGCCAGCTGTGCAGCTGCTGGAGGTGTAGCTGTGCCAGAACTCCCTGCACTTCTTTGGACAGTGCTGAGAATGAAGCTGAAACAGGACTGGTCCTGTCTGGGAAAGCTTTCCAGGGCTGGGGTGAGGCACTGCCACTGCTCAGGTGCTGGGAAGGAGCTGGAAAACGAGAGGTGCAGGGCTAAGGAGCTCCAGTCCACGTGGTCCTGGCAGGGACAAGAGGCAGAGGAGGGATCCACTGCCCAGCCTGAGGCAGCTCAGACGAGGCACTTACAGATGCAGCTCCTTCTGTCTTCATCCAGCTTGTGCCCAATGTCACAGCCACACTGGAAGGACCCTGGCTGGTTCTGGCACGTGTGTTCACATCCCCCGTTGTTTGCAGAGCACTCATCCACATCTACAAAACATGGGACGCTCCAGTGGGACGGGAGCAGGGACAGGGGCCCGGCCATGCCTGGCCATGCAGCATTAATGGGCTGGTGGCATCCTCTCTGCTAAATGCGTGGAGCCATCGACTCTAAAAATGGAGTTAAACCACCCCAGGGATTAGGGATGCCTGGGTTTCAACATGAAATGTGCTGGGCTTCAGTTCCCATCCGTCATTAACTGTGTAGGAACAGGAGGGTGTGTTTGGCTCCTTCCCCTGGGAAATGTTGTTGAGAGCTTTGGAAGTGAGAACAATTATTAGGGGGATTTTTCCCCACATTCTTTCTGCTGAGAAGGTGACTCATCAGAAGGCTGGCAGGAAAACTGGTAGGAGCTGGGAGAAACTGGAAGAAATGCCTGGTTGTTCACAACCAGGTAGGACAATTTCTTGTTCTCCTAATTAAAAGCTTCATTAAGTCACCGTCTTGGCTGATTTATACAGACACTGTTATTTGTCTTTATGCCTTGGGTGAAAGTGACGGGCAGTGTTGGCCTCTGGGGTTGAACATCAAACGGTTTTTGTGAATTAACGGGGTCAGGCCTGGGCCAGCTCACTCTGAGTCATCCCGATCTGCGTTTGACGTGTTCAAAAATCCCGTTGTCCCTCTCCAGTTGTGCTGGGCTTGGTGTAGGGGTTAGAACTGAGCTGCCCCACACTGAACAAACTGAGGAGGGTGACAACAGGCAGATTAGAAGGAGAGGGACCCTGCGTGTCCCTGGCTCTGCCTGCAGCCCAGTGAGGTGTTTGCACTCACCGTCACAGCCACAGCCGTCCGTGCTGAGCCTGTACCCGGCGTGGCAGGAGCACTCGTAGCCCCCCGGGTAATTGTAACAGTCTTGCTGGCAACAGTGAGAACCAGTGTGGCACTCGTTGATATCTAAATGAGAAACAAAGGGTGTTAATGCACTGCAGAGTGGTGACAGGAACTGCTGAACTGCTCCCTGACTAGTTCTGGTGAGCTTTTACTGATCTGCTGCCAAATGCTGAGCCAGGATTCTCGAGTTCCTCCTGAAATCGGGGAGCTTTGTGTTAACGGATCATCCTCCCCATCGAGGGAGGAATCCTGAGTCCTTGAGGGAAGTTCACTGTGATTCCCAGTTGGAGGTTGTGGTTACAGGTTTCATGTCCTTACAAGCAGGGTGGTTCCAGCTGACTGACTCCTGCTTAGGGCAGTTTCATCAGGGAAAAACTAATTAGTTTGGAAGTAGTAATTGCTGTCCAAGTACATCTTGAGGGGAGGTTTGGGGATGTCTTGGAGCAGAGCAGTATTTCATCTGCTCTCACTTTCCATTGGTTTCTATCCTCCTTAGCCTGTTCGTAGTGCACATACACAGCAGCCAAGAGGGATCCTGACCTAAGATCCCAAGAGGGATCCTCACCAGTACCTGGGATGTGCTTGGAAATCAAGGCCTGGCCTTTTCCTGTTCCTTACCAGTGCACGACTTCTGATCCTCTTCCAGCCGAAAGCCAAAGTTACAGGTGCAGACTGGGCCAGAGCTGGTGTGGTGGCACACGTGGGAACAGCCGCCGTTGTTGGCCTCACAGCTGTTCACAATCTCCATCTCTATCCCTGGAAAAGGCAGCCTGGTTAGGATCGTGTGGGACACATCCGCACACACCGCTGGCCCCTGCCTGCCCTCGGTGCCGCGCCCCCGCCAGCTCCTGGCACTGCCTCCCTGCTGAGGAGGGGGATCTGCAGTGGGAAAGGATGGAAATAGCTCAGCACAGAGGCCACTGCTGGGCTGGGAAGTGGGGTATAAAAAGAAACCTCTGGATCTCACGCAGCCTCTTAGGGATGGAGTCGTGGAGCAGGCTCTGGACAATCTCTGGGATGAACAGGCTGCGGATGAAACCGCTCCCACTCCTGCCAAGCAGCAGCGTGTGCTGCCAACCAAAAGTTGGCTCAGCCTCAGAGCAGAGCTGTTCTGGTGTCAGGGAGAAATGGGAGCAGCAGAACACAGCTAAGTAGGGAAACATCCAGATGCCTACAGCGAGAATCGTTAGTTCCTGACATGTCAAAAGTGGTCGGCGCAAACATCAATTGCAGCCATAGATCATCCGAGCTTGGCAAGGTTTCTGTAAACTTGTCTAGTTAATTAAGCTTTCTTAAACTAAAAGGAACTTGTTTCATGGAGCTTTGATTCAGTTCTGAACCTCAGGAAAACAATTTCTGCCTTCAAGAGCACTGAGTTTTTCATGCATTCAAACCCAAGGAGGATGAAAGAAAGGGAGCTTGATGCTTCCCAGTGGATCTGTGCTTGTCAAAAACAAAAGCTGTGCCACAGTGGAAGACTTTATTCCAGATTTCACAACGTGATTGTCATCCCTCTGTTCCCTTTTCTTATTAAAGCAGCACAAACAGGGTTTTGCTTAAAAGAAACTTGCTAGGAAGGGCAGGGAGAAACACCTTTCATGTGGAAATGCTGCTCTGGTGACCCCAGGGCAAGGTCAATGGTTACGGTGAGAGATTGGCTGTGTCCCTAAGAAGGAAGTTGTGTGCATGCTTCGGCTCTTAAATCTCATGTCATCATCCTGGTGCCCCCCACTGCTCTGTCTGATGCCTTTCAAGACCCATTTCTGCCCTGCAAAGCCTTACCCTCATACCCTTGGCAAGCTCTGGCAGCTGCACAGGGGGACCCTCACAGCTCCCAGTAACACCAGCTGCCAGCACTGGGATTGCCACGGTGGCTGTCATCTGTGAGGGGCTGGTGGCTCTGGTTCAGCCTGGCCCTGCTGGGCTGCACCAGCTGCACGAGGACAGTCCGGCTCGCTCTTGCATCACAGTTTATTTCTCTCCTTGATGGGAGCAGATGTGATCCCTTCACTGGCTCAATTCCTCCTCCAGTGACACATCTGCAGCTGACTGAGCCTGTCCAACAGAGTCCCCAAGAGCAGAACTTGGCTTATTTGAGGCCAAATGGCTCCAAATCAATTGCCTAAACCAGCTAAAGTAGCTTCGTGGTGACTTTAAAGACCAGGCCAAGATTTTTATCTTGGTGGGGGAGTAAACAGCCCCAAAACTGGTTGTGAAATCCTTCAGCAGAGATTGCCGTGGCTTGGCCCTGGCGATTCCCGGAGGGCAGTGACAAACACGTGCCTGCAGCAGCCCAGGTGTGCCCTGTCCTGCTGGGCAGGGCTGAGACCTCAGTACTCACGGTAGCAGCGCTTGCCATCTGCCCCCAGCTCGTAGCCCGGGTTACAGGTGCACTTGAAGGAGCCCCGGGTGTTGAGGCACTGGTGTGCACACATGGCCAGCCCCGTCAGGCACTCGTTCACATCTGGGAGAGGGAGAAAGCCGTAAGATAAGCAGGCTGAGCCTTAAACGTCCTTCCAAAGGGACTACTGTTATGGTATTTGAGTTTTGTACTGGTTTCTTGGACCCTGAACGCTTCATTGGGGTCCAGACCAACAAAGACACAGAGTTAGAAGTTTGGAATTGCTGTAAATCTTCCCAGGAGATTGGATCCCATGAAAGTTCACAGGATCACAGAATCAATTAGGCTGGAAAAGACCTTTGAGATCATCCAGTCCAATCTATCACCTAAAACTACCTTGTCACCAGACCATGGCACTGAGTGCCACATCCAGGCACAGGGACTCCACCACCCCCCTGGGCAGCCCATCCCAATGCCTGACCACCCGTTCTGGAAGAACTTCTCCCCAGTGTCCAGCTTAAACCTCCCCCAGAGCAGCTGTCTGTTGTTACAGACTGCTCCAGCAGGGCTATTGCACAGACACCAACTGAGCCATCCATGGGAAGGCGTGTGCATCCCTCCGTCCTGCTCACACTGAGCACTCCTGCCCTCATGAGACACAGGGATTTTCCTCCAGGGGAGCTCTGCAGGGCACTTGATGCCTTAGGTTTTGACTTTTATATTTTTCAAATCCTGTACTGCCCGGTGTGTAACTCTGAGGTTTCTTGTAGCCTGTTAATTTCTGCTCTCTCANTACATGCTGTGAGGAGGCGTTGGGCTGCACTGGTAAACTGAGGCACGCAAACCTCAGTTACCATCTTCCCGTCGCTAGCTCACGCGGGCTCGGACCCCGTTAACCTGCAAGCCAGGCTGGGAACAGCCTGGCAGGCAGAGATTTTAACACACCCAGACTGTCCTAGGCCCAAAAAGTGTAAACCAAAAGCCTCTGAGAGGGGGGCAAGCTGAAGGGAAATGAACTCATTAAATTGAAGCTTTAATTGGAGAATTAACCCTAATATGCGAATGGACCAAACCTATAAAAGTGTGAGGAACTCGTGACCTGCCATCCATCTCGGGGTCCATCTCGGCAGTAGCCTCTGGCTCCCCAGGGTGTACCTTTGAAGGCCTTTCAAATAAATACCGACCTTTATTCCCTTATTCTGTCTAGTCTCTGTTTCTGGGAGGCCTCTCAAGGCATCACGCTCACCTTCGCAGGCCTTGCCGTCCGGGGCCAGCTGGTAGCCGGGGTGGCAGTCGCAGCGGGCGCGGCCGCGGTGGCTGTGGCAGCGGTGCATGCAGCCCCCGTTCCCGTCAGCGCACGGGTTCCTCACTGCAGGCAGAGCACAGAGCCCCGGTCATTCCCCACAGATCCTGCCTCTCGTGGCATTGTGGGAGAACAGAGCACGGAGCAGCAGGAAAGGCTGCAGTCTGGGAAAGCCTGCTCTGCACCGGGCAGAAAATCCGCGCTGCTGCTCCGTTAGCGGCTCCGTGCATCTGGGAGGATTTGCACGGTGTCAGATCCTGCAAAGAGCCGACACTGAGCTGGGTAAAAACCCTTCCAGCAGAAGCTTGGCACGGGCACGGCCCTCTGCAGAGATTACCGAGCAAGTGCTGGCAATCTGCTCCGAGTGCTCCTACCCAGAGCTTTGCCAACCTCTGACCTGCCCCAGGACCGGGACAGATGCTCCAAACCCCACTGGCTGCTGTGTTTGTAATATCCCAGTTGTTCCTTTTGCCTTAGCGACTTCACAGCTCAGGACTTCCCTCCGTCCTGCCTCTTGAGTGCCAACTGCTATGAATGACAACAACCTTGTGTTCTGTCCCCTTCAGCTTCTCCCCTTCCTGAGCCAGGAGCAGATCAGACAGAGAGGGAGAGGATCCCACCCCGCTGCCACACTCTGCTGTCCCTCCACTCTCACAGCAGCCTGCGCCTTCATACAGTTTCATTTTTGTTGGCTACACTCCTCCAGCTCTTCCTATCCCTTGGAATAAGCCACGGGATATGTCCATGACAACAAAACACACAGAGTTTTTACTGGAAATCCCCCAGTCTGATCTGTCGGACATCTGAGCATCCCCATCCCGCAGCTCCCAGCTGGAAGCTGTGGCTCCCCAGCCCTCCAGGGACTCACGGACGCAGCGTTTGCCGTCCTCGTGCAGCTGGTGGTTGTGCCGGCACTGGCAGCGGTGCTGGGCCAGCGTCACCTGCACGCAGTCGTGCTCACAGCCACCGTTGTTCAGGGCACACGAGTTCAGAGCTGCGAGGCAAAGGGACACGAGATTTGTCACCAAAGGATGGCACCCGGACCAGCCTCTTGCGCAGGAGCAGGGCAGAGTGCACACGTTTAAAGCTCGGGAGAATTTAAGGCTGGAGCACATCCAGTGATGAGTTCATGGCCAACTTCACGAGCAAGGAGGGTGTTCGGTGGGAGGTGTTGCTGCAAAGGCTCGTGGGCAGTGCAGGAGAGGCCACCCACCACCGTGCCAGGTGGGCACCCTGCTCTTTCAAGGCAGGATCAGCTCAACAGCGTTGGGTGGGAACTTAAAACTCTTCTTTTCCACCATAAGAGGTCCCAGCGCTCTCCCTGGAGGTGATTCCAGGACACGGGGAGCTGGGTTAGGTCCTGTCCAGCACTACATGGGAGGGAAGCAGGTTTCCTGCCAGGCATCCGCCCTCTCCGAAGGGCACCGTGTCAGCAGCCAGGCTTCTGTGCTGCTGCCGAAATTCCCATCCTTGTGTTCCAGGACAGCCCCTGCAGGTGCAGTGCCACAGCTGGTTCAAGCCATTACTGCTCAGAGAGTTGTGCTCAGGCACATTCAGGTTTTCCTGTAACAAAGTGATGTGGAAAACTGCATTTCTGGCTCCGTGACGTGCCAAAGTCACCCATCACACAGGGCGAGGCCCAGCGGGTACTGCCAGTTCTGGGAACACTCAGGGAAAAATGTTTTAAGATGCGTCCTGTGTGTCCATACCTGGACCAGGTCTAACAACCCCCAGCTCAGGGCTCTGACCGGATTTCTGTGTGGAACCTGGGGCACGTGGGGTCCCTGATGCCGTGACCAGCAGTGCCACCCAGACAGAGCAGCAGGAGCTCTGATTTCACCCTCAGTGCAGGCAGGACTGGGAATTGAGCTTCCAAGCTGGAGTTCCTGGCCGTGCCACAGAGTTTCTGTGTGGCCTTGCACAAGGAGCCCGGCGGATTCCAAAGAGTCAGAAAACAGAAGGTTTTGCCTGGGCTACGGCACAAAACAGACCCTGTGATCCAGCATGTGGACTCCTCACAAGCCTGCTATCATTAATCAGCCTGGGAACAGCCTCCTCCTCCTCCTGTTCCTGCAATCTGGATGTCTCTGCAGGACCAGCAGAGGGGCGGGATGTTTAACTGGGATGTGAGCACCTTGCGAGCAGCCAGGGGAATGTGTCTGACACCGTGTTTTTACTGCAGCTCTCCAGGACCATTGACCTTGGATCCAGGAGGAATGTGAGCTAGGAAACAAAGCAGGGAAGGACTTTCTGGAGCTGGATTCACGGACTCCACCAGAGAAGCCATTGTGGGATAGTGACATGCCTCCAAAGTGATCAAAGTTCCCTCCTGGAGCACTGGATGTCTCCTGAGTTAACCCACCCCCTCCTTATGCACTGAGCTTCTCCAGAGAGAGGTGTCACATATGAGAATTGGGAACACGGCCTTTAAACCCTCTTCTGTCTCTTAGGAGCCACCAAAGTGTCACAACCCACTGGGTTGGAGGAACGTGGCTCAGTCCAGGGTGGAAACCCAGCCCTGGCTGCCATAAGCGGAGCAGAATGACGAGCTGTGGTCTCACACGTTTCTGACCTATTTTTCAAACTCCAGAATAAACTGATGTGCTGGCTCTGAGGAATCTTATAGGAAAGCTAAAAATATCTCTAATGAAAACCATCTCTCCCCAGGCTGATCCCTCAGGTGGTCACAGTGCCCTCCACAACCTCTGGAGCTTTGGAAGCAGGAGAGCCTGGAAAGCAGCTGCCAGTAGAAGTCTCTGCTTGTAACACACTTCTGAATCCCAAGGCAAGTTGGGTGCTTGCTCTTGTACATTGTTGAAAACAAATATTTGGCTCAGGATGAAAATAAAGGGAAAAAAATGATATATTTTAATGTTTGTCTGCACACCGTTCCCCTGCAAAAAAACGTGCTTTAACTCAGAGCTGTGGATCACTCTCATTCCAAATGTTAAAAAAACCTCAACTTCTCGTTTTATGCCTCTAATTAACTAAACAACGTTTGGGGGAATAAAAGCAGCTTGACAGGGTCAAGATTTTGCCATACAAAACATAGGGCTGGAGCAAGAACTCGAGGTTTATGTTAGTTGTGCTGGCATTGTTTCCTTTAATCCATTTGGAGGGAAACAACAGAAATACTCAACGTTCCTGAAAAGCTCTGGGTCAGAGTTCCACTACTCAAGCCCTAGCAGAGATGGGTGGCCATTTAAAAATATTCCAATATATTAAAGTGTTTAATAACATATATTCAAAAATAGCCATAAATAATGTGCTTGTTGGAGAGCTTTTTTTTAAAAAAAAAAAAAATAAGTAAAACAACGCTGATGCCTGCCAAAACATTCCTTCATCTGGGAAAAGCCAACATGGAACAAGCCAATGCATCTTATGTCCAAAATAACCTCCCAGGATGCAGCTATTCAGATGATTTCGAAGCCTAAGTAATGGCCTCTTGCAAACTCCTACAAGACACCTGAAAAAAACCCAAAAGTCTGGGTTCTTCCACGCAAGATTTCAGGGGAGAGAACCCGTGTGAGGCCGGGTCTCCTTAGCTGGCTCCTCGCAGAGTCACAGCCAGCAGACCTCGCTGCTGGCCTTGTTTTAATTACTGCTCGGGGTTTTATTCTGTTTACAGAACCACTCTAAAAATATTTCCATTCCCAGATGCTCGGCCGAGCTTAACATTTCTGTGACAAGGCTGCCAAGCCCAGTGTCATCCTGTACATCACACAGATTTTTGTAATTACAGCTCAGACAGATTTTCCACAGATGAGATTTCAGTGTCTGCGAGAGGGACGCTCCTTCCAGCCTCGCTGTCTGAGGGGAGTGCAGTGCTGCTGGAAGATGCTGCTCCCTGACCAGACCTGCAGATCCTGACCCTCTCAGGCCTGGGAAATGGATAAGGAGGGGTGGAAAGGAGGTTTTTGCTGCTGGCTGCACACGGGAAGTGGATCTGTGCAGCAGCAGCCTGACACAGGAGTTGATTTAATACCTGATCTCTGCACCCTCCAGCTGCCCTTATGACTTCTCCTCTCTCCTCTCTCTCACCTTTCCTTCAGATCCAAGAGATTTGCCACCAGAAGCAGCGAGTTGATACCCCAAGAGCGACTGTGAGCAGCTGTAACCAGAATTGAGCAGGATGTTCCTTCTGCAGCGCCACACAAACCCCATCGATTCTAAGAAAAGGCTGAAAAATGTGTGACTGGGCAAAGAAAAGGTCAAATTCCCTAAAATGTGCAAGTTGTCTGCAAAATGAAAAGCCCCAGCAAGCACACGTGGTTGCTGACTCCCTGCACACACAGTTCAAGCCCACACAAACCTCCTGGCACGGCCCTTCTGTTCATTATATCACCCCTATAGCTGAGATTTCTTCATTTGAAGTTCTCCTAGTATAAACAGGGATCCATCATGTAATCCCAAACTGATTTATCCTAACCTCAGACAACTTCCAGAAACATGTTGTGTGTTAATCCAGACCATCTCTCCGCTCCGCAGGCCAACAAAAGCAATTGGCTCCCATTAAACCCCTTCGCCTCGGCCTGGCCTGCATCCCTCTGCTGAAACAGTGGAGAAGGACCTGGAGATGTCAGCTTCCTGCCTCCTGCCCATGTGGTTCTGATAAAGAAAGAGGTGATTTCAGGACGCCCAAGGCCTCTCTTTGTTCTGTTTCACTTGCAATGGAAGCGGCCGCTCCTTCTCTCCCTCTCTCAGCAGCGCTTTGATCAAAGACACAAGAAAAGGATCCTGCACGACCGAGCAGCAGAGCACCAGCAGTGGCTGGGAGCTGGGCACAGGAAGGTGGTTTCAAGTTGGTTTTGTGCTCTCCTGAGTCACAGCCCCAGGTACCAGCTCACCCTGGAGAGCTGCCTCGGCCACGCCGGCACACTGCGGGGGAATTCTGCAGCTCCAGCTCAGCGCTGCCGATCCATCATCGGAGCCTTTGTGGGTTTTGTGGGGAGCAGAAGGCATTGAAAGAATTAGATCCGTGATGTGACAGCCCTCAACTAGAAACTTCACTGCAAAGGGCTCTTTCTGTCTCCAGAGCACTCTCGCTGGGGCTGCCAGGAACTTCCTACAGCCCAAATTTGTGCTTGTCCCAGTGTGGAGCAGAGACCTCCCTGAGCAGAAGGACAAGGATGGATGCATGGATGCTCACTGTCTCCAGTTCCCTTCATTCCTGGCCTATTCCCTATACTTAGTGGCAATGCTTTGTGTGTTAACAGCACGGAATCTCTCCAGAAAATGAGAGGACATCGCAGCTTGAAGAGAAAAACAGCTTTGATCAGTTGGTCCTAATCCCTGAGAATGGACCACAAGGCAACCTGGTGTCTGTGGGTACACGAGGGCAGCCACAAACACCAGCAGAGGAGTCACCTCTGAGCCTGTGCTCTGCTCTGAGCTTTTACAAGGAAAAGATGTTCCAGCCCTCCACAAATTTAAAGGATTAATACAGAGCAGCGTGAAGCTGTGACAAATACTCATGGACAGGCACAAATGCATAAAAAGCCACCAGTCCTGAAGTGAGAAAGCCCCATTTTAGGTCCTGATCTGTTGATATTTTAGGAACATTATTAGAAAATTATGCAGTGAGAGGTTTTTATTTGCCTTGCTTTGCTTTGCTTTGCTTTGCTTTGCTTTCCTGGGGGCTCTGGATCCCAGGGGTACCAGCACCACGAACTCGCTGCAGATCCTGCAGGCTCCGCTCCCCAGAGCTTTAGGAGCTGCCCCACTCACTCCTGTGGATCAGATTTCACGAACAGAGCCCCCTCACTTTCGGCAGATGAATTCCAGCACTGCACATCATGGCAAATACTTGCTCACAGGTTTAATGCAAAGCAGGTTTGCAGCGCTGGGCACGGGCAGCAGGAGCAGGGCAGCCCTGCCTGCCTGGATCCTGCAGGAATGCTCAGCTACACCAGCAGGGAGAGGAAAGAAAATGATGGAAATCCCTCTTAAAGAAAGGATTCCTCCCTCTAGCAATACATTTTATGCTTTCCCTGAAAACTGTTCCACCTTCTGGGGCTGGCGCTGCCGACAGCTCCCGATCTCCATCTGTCCCATGTTTTATTCCGCGAGCGGAGGCGGCGGCAGGATCGCCGCGCACCACAAGAAAGGAGCAACATATTCCAGAGACAATTAGGAGATGACAGACCACAGCACACTTACATGTGAGTGGCAGCAGCACGTCACCCCGCCATGGGTGCTGGAGTTCAGTGCTGGAGCAGCAGGCTGCAAGGGTTGGTTTTGTCCCTTATCTGCCATCCTTTTCCTTCTGGATTTTTCCAGCGAAATACGGGGCGCTTGGGGATCCTGCACCTCCCTGCTCTTGTTTGGGTGTCATTATGTAGCAAAGGGTGGCCAGATACGCGTCAGTGCAGAGCTGGGCACGGTGGGTACAGCCTCCCTGGATGGGTTTTTCCTGCTCCCATCACCATTCCCAACTGGAACACGCAGGCTCGCACCGCAGACTCTGGAGCGTGACTGTGTTCCGAGAAAACCCAGCAAATGCTCTCTGCAAACAGCACCGCCCGGGAATTCTTTCCACTTGCATGAAAATATCCCTCAAATAATGGAAAAATGTGTCAAACGAAGCTGTGAGGGAGAAGTGGTTTAATTAAAACAGCTGCAGATGCTGGAGGCAGACACTGAGTTCCACTCTGAGCCTCCAGTTTGGGGCAGGCAGACAACAACATTTCAAGGAATTAGCCCCAAAATCAGCTGCAAGGCAAAGCCGGTGCCTGGATGGTGATGTCTGGACAAGAACCATCCAAGACGATGCATGACCAGCATCCCAGAGAAGAAGGTTTTGGGATTATTATGGCCACAGTTCCACACGCAGCCACGTTTATGGTCACTTGTCTGTCACACCTGCTGCCCGTAGCATGGGCTGGGGAAATACTGAGGTCAAAATGAAGCCTGACTTGAAATTCCTCATCATTTTATTTACGGATCTGTTCTGAGAATGCCCTGTCTGATACATCCTGAATCAAAAGCAGAGGCACCAAAGCACTTGGGAGTTACTTCTCCTGAACCAGAATAAACTCAGGGACAGCAAGGCAGCCCCAGTCGCACGTGACCACATGGAAGAACAGCAAATGTTCTGAACCCAGGGACAGAAATGGTGAGGGCAGACACAAAGGAACACAAAGGAGCACACAACCAACCCATCAGCACCATCTCACATTCCAGGCGCAGAGGATGGGTGGGAGTGAGTAAACCAAGGTTTTCTGTACACTGCCATGGATTTGCTGGTAGGAAAGGGGCTGCAAAGAATGAGAGATTCCCGAGGAATTTCCAAGGCAGCCTTACCGAGGCAGGTCCTGCCGTCCGTGTGCAGGCGGAAGCCGGGCCGGCACTCGCAGTAGTAGGAGCCCAGGGTGTTCACACAGCGGTGCTGGCAGCCCCCGTTGTGGACCTGGCATTCGTCAACATCTGCAAGAAAACAAGGGGAAGAGTGGAATAAAACTCAGGGGAGTGGGCAGGGGAGGGCGTCTGAGCTCAGGAATATTTATCCTCTGATGCCCGACTCCGGATCTGAGGAATGAATGCAAAGGGAATGAGATTGGCCGTTTTGTTATGTTTGGTCAGCCAAGCTACTTATGAAATTCCAGGGACAAACCTGCAATCGGTGAACAACAGCCAAAAAATCCCGATCTTATTTGTCACTCAGCACAACCCATCCATCTGGTCACCTCACCATGGTCACCTTTCCCCCTGACTCCAAGATAACGGATTCATTCATATTTTACACTTTCTTCCTCGACAAAGGAAATCCAAAGTTTCTAAGGCAGATTTTTTCCCGTGCCATAATCAGAAATATGGATAGAGCTGCACAGTCCCTTAATTCCTGACGTTTTTGGGTGTGCCCAGGTGTGCCCAGGTGTGCACCTACACGACCTTTCAGACTGGAAAGGATCAGAGGGGGGAACCAGGTCGCACCCATACAAACAGCAAAGCACCCAACCAGCCATTCCCTTCCCCACGGAGAGAAAAACTTCAGCAGCTTTGGGTCTCTTCGTGCTTCTCTTTGCACTTTCTGCACCTCCAGCTCACCCAAGCCCCTCCCAGCGAGGACTGCCCCGAGCTGAGCTGAGTTCCCATCTCCTTCCCATCCATGAGTGTTACTAAGAAGATAAAGAAACATTTCCTGAGTGAATCACAGCAGGGTGGGGACCCGGCCGTGTCCTTGCACGCCAGAGGTGCAGGAACGTGCCCAGCCCCGCGCCCACACCCGGCCCAGCAGCACCCGGTGCCCCAACCCAGCTCTGCTTCACCCACAGCTCCCACCAGGCAGGCAAAGGGCACCGAAAAGGAGCAACACGGCCCTGGCTGAGCCAAATTTTACGTTAATCGGGTTAATTGCCAAGAAAATCAGCCAGCAGCAGGGGAAGGTCCGGGTCAGGGATGGAACGGGAAGAGAAGTGGGAAAGGTGACGCCTGTCGGAGTCGGTGTTTCTGAGCTGCACAGTGATAACACAAAGTTGCTGCTTTCTCAAAACACTTTCCTTAGCAAGGCTTAAAGCATTCAAACCTAAAGCCCAGAGATCATAAAAACCCTTCCTGTCCCAGTGATTCCCAGGGAACCCCCAACCTTGTTTTGGGGTGTCCCGCTGCACTGGCCATGCTGGGCTCCTCCTGCAGAGCTCCCCACTGGAGCTGTGGTCTCCATCAAGCCAGAAAAATGCTCATTTCTGTAATGCCAGCCCTTTGCTTTATTCAGTGGACTGAGCCTTTTAGGAGGTTTTTTGTATTTTCTTCCTGTTTTTTCCAAGACAATACTGAAAGAAAGGAAAATGAGTAGATTTTTGAGGTGAAACATGAGCTTTGAGTGATGCTCTCTGAAGAGTGAGCCAAAGCCAAAGCGGCTTTTCAAGGGGAAAAATGCCACGGCATGAGTCTGAGATGCTGGTCGAAGCAACCTAATTCTGATTAAATCATTTTCCTCTGCACACACTTGGGATGCTGCAGAGCCTTGGAGCCCCTGAGGCACTCCCTACTCATCTCTGTGGGCAGGATTAGCTATTAATACACAGAACTGGCTCTATTCAGCTCAAGAACAGGAAAACTGGGGTTTGGGAAGGTTTTATGTAGCGTAATAAAATTTTTTGGTCTGAATTTAAATGACTATTCCACTGCTTCCCTTCAACTCTAATCTGAAACCGTAGAGAATTTACTGTCCAAGAAAGTTAGTGATGTGTTGAGTAAACTTCTTACTTTCACCCCATTACTCATACTCAGTAATTTTACATCTCCTCTCTCCGTGTCTCCTCTTCCCCCTTTGTACTTTTCACCCTCTAAATCTCCGTGATTCCAGAGGGCTGTCCTCATCCCAGCCCGCTCCCGGCCTGGGACAGCGGCCAGTCCTTCCTCGCGCCGTGGCCGCAGAATCACCCACCACCTTCCCTGCCACCGCTCCCGCGTAACCCACCACATCCCAGTGTCCCTCCTGGAGCCTCGCTGATCCCCTCTGCAGTAGCAGGGAGATTTTGGGACATACCCTGCACGATGGTGTGACCAAAAGAGAACTGTCACCCGGGGCAGCGAGGAGGCAGATCCACCAGCCAACCCCGGCGGCGGCAACATCTCCAGGCGTGCCCAAGGCTCACGAGAGAGTGAGTCAGCCAGGAATATGGACTGGGAAGCAGCAGGAGCTGCTCCCAGGGCCAGGAGGAGCAGCTCTGTGAAGGGTCACGTCGCCCCTAGTGCAGGTCCTGGCAGCAGGAGCTGGAGCCCTACGTGACACCGCGTGAGCTGCGGTTCGTGGCACAGCGGGGTTATTTTCCTACTGGAGAGCTGACAAAATCTGGTTGAAATTAATATACCAAAGGAGAGAAAATGAGAAGCATACAGGCTTCTCTTCAGCTGACTCTGAGCAAGCCAGAGCCGTGCCAGGATAGAGTTTGCCAAGCCCACGGGCTGCCTGCTCCGTGGGCAGCGGGTACTAGGCAAAGCCCACCGAGGCAGGAGCCCAACACAGCAAGGGCTGGGGAGTGGGGCTTGGATCACTGCAGAGGGAAACACCCCTGCTGTGGAGGGAAACTGGAGCTCATGTCTTCTGCAAGGAGAGCCCACTCCAGCCTCTTCCCTGAGCAGAAACAATCCCTGGAACCTCAGACACCTACTTGGACTGACACAGGTAATGCTGCGATCAAACACGGGGAAGGTAAACACAAAACCGAAAAAATGGGGACGGAGTGAGGAGATGGCTCTGGCTGGCAGTGCTCCCTGAAACACACACAGGTCCTTCCAGAAGGAATACTGATTTATCTCCAACAAGAGCTACATGTCAGGGGGAAGAAAGTGGCAACAGCAGCTCTGCAAAGCATTAAATATTTGGTACGGAGGCAGTTTATCTCCTTGCAGGGCTGAGGAGGAGGCGATGGATCCCAGCTGGAAGCACAGGCAGGAGGAACACTGTGGAGGTTCGCTCTGTCTGGCCAAGGAGCAGTGCCAGGCTTTAATCCCTGCAGCAATTAGCCTGGATTACTGAGCAGGGCTGCGGGGAAAAGGTTAATTAAAATCCATCGAGATGAGCATGTGTGGGATTTAGTGACTTTATCTTTCCAGCACCAGTTTGCTGAAGATAATTCAGCAATTTCAAGAAGAGACTGGATGGAGAGGACCCAACAGTCCCTGCTGCTGGGCAGGGGAGCACAGCCATCCCACACTATGGACACAGATTAGAGTGAAAAAACCCTCTGCATCACTTCATTTCTCGCATGTGTCACACAGTCCCGACATGGATAACCTGGGGAATTCGGATGCCCTGTTATTCCACACTCCCTGTGGGCAGGCAAAACAGCCATGGCAAGGTCCAACAGTGCAAGGAGGCCATGGGAGAGGATGATGCTTCAGCCCCTCTCTGCGACCCTGGAAGTTTTTTCCTCCTCTAGGCTGAGGAAGGATGGCTGGGAATGTGAGTGATTCACTGGAGGGAAGTAAAAGGCCATTTGGGGCGGTGAGAGCACCTCCACACCCTCAGCTTTCATCTCGTCCTAAACCAGGCGTTTGAGAAAGCCCTAAAAGCACTTAATGAGCTGCAGAGAGTTACTGGGGCCAGCATTCCTTGGGGCCATTCTCCAGGTGGGAGATGCCCACAGCTTCCCCACGCCACTTGTGCCATCCCCAGCAGCAGATTCCAAATGGATGATCAGATTCAGGAATGGATGCATCGGCTTCACAACTACTGGATGGAGCGAAAACCCATCAGGAGCTGCTTTGCCTCAGTCCCTGGCTTTGTCCTCAGCTCACCTTTTCCTGCCCCCAAGCACTGGGGCTGGGAGAGTCGCCCGGCTCCCACTTGTGCTCCCCTGTCTGCCTCGGGACGGAGCTGTAATTAGGAATTACTCAGCACGGAGCAGAGATGCACGCAGCAACAAGCACCTGGACTTGCTCTGGACTTGCTGCTGCTCTCACCCTCTCCAGCCTTCTTTCATCACTGTTCTACCCTGTTCCCTGTGCAGGCTGTCACTCTGAGTGGAAGATATCCCTGTGCTGTGCTGCGGAGGCCAACGGATTCCCAGACACGGAGCTGGGAATGGAACCCCCGGATGGAAATGCAGGTCTCTGTTGAAGGAGCTAATGGAAAACGATCAAACAACAGCTCTGCTGCTTTCTGGCTGCTTCAGAGGTTCACAAGGAGGATATCACAGCACCAGGTCCACGTCAGCGTGATGATGGATTGCGAGCCCCCAGCAGAGCACAAAGCTCCCCCTGTAAGGGCGGCTGTGTAAGGACACAACGCCCAGCGCTGCCATCGGCCATCGCAGCAACACCGGGACCCAGCAGAGCCCTGGCTGAACTCTCGAGGCACATCAAGGCACTGGGGGCCTCAGTGAAACCCACACCGTTACTGCACAAAGCACCTCCTCGCCCTCCTGTCACACACGAAGCCGCCGGTGACGCACACACAGCAGAGCCTTGTGCCGCGGCAGCTGCCTGCTGAGGGGACACGGCTGGGCAGATGGGAGCTGCATGGAGAACACCACACAGATCCTAAAAATCACACCCAGAGAATATCTGGGACTCTAAAAGTACACCAAGAGAACTCCTCTTATCTGTCAAAGAGAAGCTCAAGCAACGAAGGAAAAATTAACCAAATTAACCAGATTAACCAAATAAACCAAACCTGCAGTGATACCAGTTTAGGATGAGCTGTGAGATGGATGAACACGAGAAAACCCCTCGGCTGTGCAGCCTCAGAGGTACCTCACACCAAGGATGAAGCCACACATGCACAGAGCTACCTGTCCATGGAGCTGCGAGAGGCAGACTCAGGATCAGGATCTGATGAATTCTGTGTTAAGGAAGGGAAGGTTGGATCCAGGACAAAGCCTTGGAGAGTTTCTTTGAGCCAGTGCAGTTGGATGGAGACAGCAAACACGATCTGAGCTTGAGACAAACATCTGATCTATAAATAACAAAGCAGCGACTCGCCCCTTTCCGAAGGTCTGGCACATCTCACAACTATTCTGATATCACTTTCTAACCGACTGCTCGGGGCATTTATTTATTAGCATTATCTCATGATGAGATAATGCATTCCTTGATGTCTACATTACACCCAAGCATCCCAACTCTTTAGTGACCTCCACATATTCTCTGTTATTTCCTAAATCTCCACAAACTTTTCCTGCCGTGGAGGCAGCCGAGCACGCAGGGAGGGAAGGGGACTGGCAGAACTCACACCTGGCTCCGCGTGCCCATCTCCCACCCCACGTAAGCCGCGTGCAGTGGGAGCACCGAGCACTCCATCCCCTCCACCTGCTCCACGGCAAGTCTGGCCAAGCTTCCCACGCTGCAGCAGGCTGGGAATTGGCTTCCAAAAGACACTGAGGCTGAATGTTCCAGTGCAGGGAAGTGATCCCTGACACGGCTCCTCTGCCTGCATCCCCCAGCCGTGCCCAGCTCCCGGCTCTGGCTGCTGCTGCCAGAGGATTCCCCTTGCACAAAATCCAGCCCCAAGCAACACCGAGCCCTGTGCTGTGTGAGAATGGGCTGAGCAACACTCACACAGCCCCGACAAACCCACAGCCTCACGGAGAGAGAAAGGCACAACTTTGTCATGATAAAACCGTATCAAGTTTCACTTTTTGCCCTGGACTGGGGCGAGATCCTTTGGAGCTGAGGAAAAAACGGATCTACATACCCGGGCAAAACAAATGCGTTTGTTTTTTTAAGGAATGTGGCACAGGAGCTATCTTTAACCCAGCTGGACAGCAACAGATATGAGGAAACTCCTGCTTCTCTCCCCCATCTGCCAGAACTGACTTTTCAGAGTAAGAAATGCACATAATAATAATAATAATAATAATAATAATAATAATACAGTAAAAATAAATATAATAATACAAAGCACGGGCAAATATACAGCCAGGTCACCAGCCTGTCACTTGGGTGGCCACCAGCTTGCAGCTGGGGGATCTAGGGACAAACCCCTCGAGGCAGAGCCCGGCAGGGAGCCCCAGCCGGGCTACACAGAATCCGACAAGAGTTCGAGTCTGAAGGGAACTTCCCACCTGGTCCCCCACGTACCTGGCCGCAGGTCGGGGTACCCCGCTCGCCCCAGGTAGCAGGGGTAGCAGCTCCTCCACAGGTAGCGGTAGTGCTCGCCGGAGGAGCCCGGGATGCCGCCCAGGCAGCCCAGGCACCACAGCAGCGCCCAGGGCCGGCCCATGACCGCGGCACGGAGCGGGGACGGAGCCGGGACAGAGCGGGGGTGGAGCAGGAGGGAGCGGGGATGGAACGGGACGGAGCGGGGACGGGGCAGGGATGGAGCGGGGATGGAAGGCAGACGGAACGCGGACGGAGCGAGACACAGCGGGGATGGAGTAGGCGGTGCGGGGCGGCTCAGCCGTGGGGGCGGTCCCGCTCCGCCCCCCGCAGGTATCGCCGGGCCCGGGAGCTCCCCGGACCCTCCCCGGCACGGCGGAGCCCTCCCGGGATGGGCAGGAGCTCTCCCGGCGCCGTGCCGGGGCGCTGCCGGGATGCTGTCGGGCTGCACGGCCCCGGAGCTGTCCCCGGAGCCCACGCGTGGAGCAACGCGACCCTCCCGAGGCGAGGGACCCACGGCGGCATCCGCCCGCCCGGCCCCGCCTCGGGCTGGTTCTCCACCGCGAAATAAAGCCTGATTTGCCCCAAACCGGGGCTGAGGAGGGATGAACGCGTGCAGGGGTGATCAGGGTCTGCCCCTGAAACGCCAGGCTGGTGTGGGGGTTTCCGGGGTTTCACCAAACCGGGAGTTTTTTACTGGGGAAGTGCCTCGTTACCATCACGCCTCCCCAGAACAACCCCAGCTGCTGAAACAGCACCCAACACCCAAACCTGGGCTGGGCTGTTCTTAAAATAACGACAAAAAGTAAACCTTAATCACCGAATTTAAGCTGAAATGAGGAACAGCCACCGCGACTGCTCCAAAGAAAACCGTAATGCTCATTCCCGTTTCCTGCAAGACGGAGCCTAGAATTTTATTTTACCTTTTTCATTAAGCAAGAAGTAGGAATAGCTTATTGGATTTTCCAGAGGCAAGCTCAAAAGCCTCATTTAACTTTCTGGAATGTTTTGAAACAATGTGCTCGCAGGGCTGAGCTGGGGGAAGCAGGCCCTGCTACTTTGAGACGTTTTCACAGTATTATTTGGCCATCGTAAAATTCCAAATTAAAACTTGTGGTTTAGGCTGCAATGAATAGCATTCCACAAAAAATTTTGAAATAAGCTGAATCCAGGAAGAAAATAGGGATTTCATGCTATTGCTGCAGCCATTTCCAAAGGAAGGTGGACTCCAGTCACGAGTCCCCTTTGCTGCTGGTTCCAAGAGCAGCTTCCTAACATTTCAGGGACCACTTCAGCTCGTCTTAACATTTACACAAGGCAACGGCCCACATGCTTCTCGTTAATATTTTGACTTTAACAAAAACAACAAGACAAATTTTCGGGTCAGTTCCTTTGCGGAACAAAAAACAAAGTGACCTCTCTGAAGGATGCTGTGAACATTTGGAAGTGGTGTGGAAAAGTCCAGCCTGATGCGCCGCATCCTGCACGCACACCTTCCTCAAGCTGCCTGGTGGGTCCACCAGAGTCCCCAGGGAGATGCTCAGCACTGAAGGAGGGAGGAGACAGGGCAGAGGAGGGACAGGAGGAGGGGAAGTGTCTGAGAGCCACCAGAAATTCCGCCTGCACTCCCCGTGTCCCACAGCGAAGCCCCTGCCCTGTTGTGCTGCCTTCCGAGAGCCCTCGCTGTGCACAGACACGCTGCCACCCTGCCAGGAGCCACTTTAAATCTATCAGATGCTTCACCCATTCCAAAACACCCTGTGGCAAGACATGGATTGTCCTTGCCGGCCCAGACCAGATCCTGGGAATGCTGCCTCCGACCCGAGGCACTGCCACGGGGAGTGCAAACGTCTCTGGAGGTGCTGACAAGCAGAAACAAACGTTGCCACAGAGCTGTGAAAAATGGGTTAGGCCAACTTCCTCATCCCGAAATGTTACCAGGGCTTGTCTATCTTAAATTGTCCTTGCCTGGAGTGCAGCTGGGCCACAGTGAGCAGCTCTTCAAGGGCCTCCCTGACTCCTCAGGCATACACCAAAGGGACCTTTCCGCTGGCTTCACGACCTGGGAATTCCTCCTGCCTGGGCACATGCAGCTCCCAAAAAAGAGCTCCTCAGCCCACAAAACAAGTGTGACTTCTGTGACAAACCCACTCAGTCCCCTGGTTTCTTGGCCTGTGACAAAAACCTCAGCACGGTGAGAGGCTCAGGCTCCTCCAGGCGGCTCAGAGGTACAGCACAGGCATCAGAAGCACATCGGGCTCGAACACAAACTGAGCCCTGCTTGTGTAATAAGTTATGCTTGGCCAGGTCGGAGCCAGCTCCAGCTTCCTCGTCACCTAATTTACTTCAGCTGATTAAGTACCAAGAGTTGTTTGGAGTATGGCAACACATCAGGATCGGCAGCAGGTCATTACTGCTGCCTGGGGAACGAGCCAGGAGAGCACCAACATCCTTTAGCAGGGACCCGAGATGGGCTGAACCCCTGACTCTCCTGGAATTTCATTCAGATTCAGTCTTAAAATTCTTGTAAGGACCCAGACAAATCAGAGCTGGTGATGTGGTGCTCCACGGTGTTAAGCCCCAGAGTTAATTCATCCCTGCACAGACACAGTCAGCCTGCTGAGGTAAACAGGAGCACTGGAATCTTCATCCTAAACCAACCCAAACCCTGAACCACGTTTCTTCTGACATTTGGAAAAAAGGACTCCAGATAAAAGGGAAAATGGCCAAATGGAGACTGGGAAAGCAGAAATATGCAGGAGGTGGAACGTGGAAGAGGCGAGGAAAGGAACAAGCTGAAGGATGAGGTCTGTGATTTGGGGCCTGCATGTCCTGGGCTGCATGCTCGAATATATTCCAGACAGGTTTTTGAACTTCTCTATGTGTAACATTAGCTGGGAATTAAACTGAGCCCCCCATGTGCTGAATCAGGTTGCTTACACACAATCCAGCTAAAATGTGAATTTTCATTTACTTTTGGAGCTAATGCCCTCGTCCTACAAAGGCCGTGAAAAGTACAAATATACTTCTCTATGTCAAGTGGTGCTTAGAGGGATAAAATAAACAAGAGCTTGTGAGAATTGTGGTTTAGGGGTTGGTTTATGATGTTTTCTGAGAGCTCTCCACTGCGTCGCTCCAACACACAGCCTGCTGCTGCAGCAGAGCCCAGGGCACATCAACACCTGAGCTCCCCTAGAACCTGCCGTGCCTCAAAAACCATTGGGACAAAGCAAACCTGCTGGTTTCCTGTAAAAAACCCAACACGTGGTGTCCCCAAAGCCCTCTGCAGGCAGCTCTTCCACTGCAGATCAGATTGGAAACACAGACCATGCCCACAGCCACGGCTCCTGCCGGCACTGAATCCAGGAGCAACTGGGCATCCCTTTGGGTGCAGCCATGGGGGACCCCGAGCCCCAGCCCAGCTCTGTCCTCCCCCAGCTGCTTTGCTTCCCTCATTGCTGCTCGCCTGGAAAACAGCAGCAGAAAAAAGGTGTGAAGTGCTTTGTTTGGGGCAGAGACCAAAGACTGAGGAGTTTCTCCCAAACTTGTTGTATTTGTTATTCTGCTGAGAGCATTTCCTTCTTCCCTGCGGAGCGAACCAGCACCTCATCACCTGTGCATTATTGACACAGGTAAAAGAGAATTATTTTGGCATTTCTCTGCCACTCTGGATTACTAATTCCAAGTTTGTAAATAAAGATGGGATCTGGTGCCACCCAGGGACTCGGTGCCAGCACTCAGGGAGGCTCTCAGACAGATCCCTCTCCTGGTGGCTCAGGCAAAGCAGCCCAGCACTGGATAAATCCCTGCTAACTGTAATCCCTCTGGCTCAGAGGGGAAAACAGACTGGAGAGCCAAAGGCTGCTGCTGCCAGGGTGTTCCAGGGCAGGAATCACTCCATGAGGTGAGGGCTGACCAGCAGTGCACACCCACATGGACACAGGCCCCAACCCTGTGCTCTGGGGACCAGCTGAGGGGTCCTGGGGCTCACAAGGTGTCACACGTGGCCACCTCAGCACTCCTGACAAGCCTGCTGAGCTCCCACAGCCAAACACAGCCAGAGTTTCCTGCCTTTCTTTGCAGGGCTCACATTCACAATCCATTGGAGGTCCCAGACTTCAGCCAAGCAAGCACAACCCCGGCATGAAAGGAACTCCTGGGCCTGCCCTGTGCTGCTGCATTGGTTCCCCACCCACTGCCCGTGTGTGAATCAACACAATTCAGGCAATTCTGGGCAGGAAAAGCGGCACACAGAGCTACAACATCCTTCTCCTTCCAACCAGAGGTCAGGTTGGGAAGCCCTTGAGTGGCTGAGATGAAGTATTTTCCTCCCGAACCTCCCCTACCTTAGCAGCACACTCTGGTCCCCGGTACTTTCCTGCCTCTCCACACAAAGCTGATGCTGTTCAGAGCAGTTTGTTTAGCAGACACGTCAGAGAGAACTCTGAAAGCCCAGCTTGATGTCACTCCGAGCCAGGAACCAAACCCCAAGGATGAAGCCTTTTAACTGCTGACCTCTGAACCCACAGCTCCTCTTCTTGGGCCACCCTCGGGAGAGGTGCAAGCTCCAAACCCTCCCAGCCAACGCAGGGCTCCAAATATCTGACCCTGTGGTTTGGAGCTCAGGCAGCTTTATTCAGGCTCCATCAGGACTCTGACCAAGACAAGCTGAGTACTTTTGCAAACTGTAAACATTAATCAGTGCCTTTTGTCTTCCCAAACCCTCCCCGTCTGCACAAGCACGGATCCAACCTCGTCCACTCCTGAAAACATGTGAGAGCATGTGGGGAGTTTGGAAAAAGTTTGTCTGATGTAAAAAACCAAATTAATGTAAAAAGTAGGGAGGACAGCAGGATCCCCCCGGTGGCACAGTAGTGGGGTTGTTGGAGAAGTGCAGCCATGGAGGAATAAATGAACACCCATTTTGCTGGGGTGAAAAGATTTACACTCGAGCAAAGCAGGAGTGAGGCAGCCCAGTGCAAACTCTTCTCTCGCTTAATTTAGGGCTTAATCTTCCCTGAATGTTCTTTTTTGGCATGATGGGACCTGCAGACAGAGCAAATCCACACAGGATGGATGAGGGGCTCCAGGAGGACGATGGCACTCAGGGCACCCACTGCCCCCCTGACACGGAGTCAGAGGCAACGGGGGAGAGATGGGGAGCAAAGAGCTATGAATTATTCCAAGAATATGGGCAAGGTGATTCACACTGTCCCCCCTAAAAGTATAAGAAATAGAGAAGAAAAAAATGGAGAAAATTAAAAAAAAAAAAAAGTATTGCTTGTTTCCACCAAAATCCTGAACCTCTTAATCATCAGAGAAGCTAATCCTCATCAGGGGAATTCTGGGGAAACTGGAAATATTTTCGCTTGGCTAAGATAAGGGCAGAGCTGTTTATTTCACACATCTCTGCAGTGGTACAGAGCCAGGAAATACTTTTCAGTTATTTTCAACAAAACAAGACAAATGTACCAAATTGGCAAGAAAGTGACATTTTTCTGTGGAATTCTTTAATGTCCGAACCGATATCCACAGAAACAGCTCTTTCCCCGTTCGTCAGCAATCTTTGTTAATTATTGGAATGCTTTTGGCCTTCTGCTAAGCAAACCAGTGCCGAAAATATGCAAGAACTCCGCCACAAAGCCACGAAGACCATCCAAAGCAACCCCCAGCGTGCCCTGGGCGGGTGTTTCAATGTCACCCCAGGGAATCCAGGGGTTCGGGGCTCTGCTCTGCAGGAGCCTGGTGAAGGTGCTTCCCCTGACCTGTCGGTGAATCCTGCAGCTGCAATTTGATCCAAAACCTATAAACTTGTTCTTGGCTCTGACGAGCAAAGAGCTTTTTGCATTTCTCTGACTCGGAGCCGAAGCAGCAGCGCTCGCACAGATGGAAGCGCCGGGAAGATCCCGCCCGGAGCGTGGCAGGGCGGATTCCAGCTGTGGGAGCCCAAAGGGCCACCTGGAGCACAGCTGGCCCTGGGCACTGCGCTCACACAACCCCACTGAGGATTCCCACTTACAGACAAACACTGGGGCTTCTCTCCCCCTCCGTTTTGGGAGCAGATTGAAGGCAGAACAGGGAACAGCAACAGACTGGGAAGGAAGAAAGCTCATCCTTTTGAAGCAATGAAATACAAGGCATGGCCATGATTCCCACCTGGGTCACCACGGCCGCTGGCCCTGCCTGTGCTGGAGATGCTGCACGAAACCAAACCCCGCTGCTTTTGCTGCAGCTCTTCTTCCCATTCTGAATTTTCAGTGCCAAGAAGAAAAAGCAACATTAACAGGTACAAAACGCTCCCCCTTCTCCCCTGCCCAAACACTCAACGTGTCACTGCCCAAAAGCTTCCTGTCCTGGAGGGACTCACGTGGATAAGAACACACCTGTTATCCCAGCTCTCTGGCTCGCTCTCTAACAACCCTCTTGTTCGTGACAATGAGAAGACAAGACTTCTCTGCATTATAAACCTGTTCTTTTAGAAGTTTTACATTCTCGTCATAGAACTATCAATCCTTTCCACTAAAACACCACCAAATCCCTGGATAGCATCAATCCACAGAAAACTCAAATAAAAGGTTGAAAAATGTAAAATAGCCACCTCGTAAGCCTTTTCTACTAATTTTTGTGACTCAAGTCGAGAATGAGACACCCCACCCAAACCAGAGATCTCCCTTCCCCTCAGCAGGGTGTGGGCCAGACCTTGAAGGCACAGAGAGCACTTTTCTCAAATTACCTTTTATCAGAGTGAGGGACTAATCAGCAGGTGAGAAGGGAGGAATCACCACCCCCTCGTTACCAGATCCCTCCCTCCCTCCTCAGTGGTTCCCCCGGACTCCACTGGGAAGCTGAAGGAGCTCAAACCCGGGCTTCTCCCCTGAAGCATCCTCCATCCTCCCCAAAATCCCCCCTGGAGTCCATGAACCAGCAGTGGAGATGCTCTCCACCCCTGCATCACTGTTAGACCACTCCAGTATTTTCGGATGCAGATTGAAATCACCTCAAGATTAGGAAATTCCAAGTTTCAGCTGGACATGTGGAATAAATGGGGCGGTTTCAAAAAGATTTATCAGTTGCTGGCAAATTTTTGACATTTGGTGCTGAGCAAGGCACTTCAAAAATGTATCTGTGCTTAAGAAGTTGCTCTTTTTTTTGCTCTGTAAAGCAGCATTTCCTTCTTACAAGAGAGTAGAAAAATGGAGACAAATAGGGTTTGAAGGCATTTGAGCTGGATGGAAGAAGAATGGGCTGCAGCTGTGCCAGGAACGCGCTTCAGCCACGCCGTGCTCCGGGTTTCCTTCTGCTACTGCAGATAAATCTCAGTTTTCCCTCGCTCACCCAGAGCCAGCCCCATTCCCATCGCTCCCAGATCCCTGCTGCCTCCAGGGCCAGCTGCAGAGGGAATCCTCTGACGATCCGTGGGGACGGGAACGGTGGCAGGGACACGGACGGTGATGGCAGAGCCATCCCTGGCAGTGACGCTTTCATCCAGCATAAACCAGGCCCCAGATCAGCCCTGCAATAACAGCAATAAAAGGTGTCTGCGGGCAGCACACAAACCTGTCAAGTCATGAAGAATTAAATGTATTTCCAGCCAAGAACAGAGCTGCAGAAGGACAGCGATCAAAACAAGGCTGATGTGATCAAAGAGCCCCAGCGTTTAATTCCCTCAGCCTCTTCTAATTCGCTCCTGTCTGGGCTCGGAGCGCCCTGGCTGCTCGGAAACACCAGACCGTGCAAGTTTTGTTTTACTTTTCAGAAATCCTAAGACCTGCTAGAGCTTAACAAAATCCCCAAGGGTTTATATTTGCTTAATCCCCTCTCCGCAGCAACCTGCCGGCATTTGGAGACGGCAGCTCATTCCAAGGGCTCCAGGCAGGGCAGGGTCCAGGCAGGGAGCTGGAGGAAGTGCCCAGCACTCACTCTGGGTAGTTTGCACTCTGCAGGTCTTGAAAGTATGGGTTCCATAAATCCATGAATTCTAATGACATTTTCAGGCAGCGTAAGTGCCTAAATGCAGGATCTGTTTGAGGGGAGGTGTGTGGATCCAGATGAAGCCCAGCATACCTGAAGTACTATTATATTATTATTATTATTATTATTATTACTACATTATTATTATTATTATTATTGTTGTTATTGTTGTTATTGTTATTGTTATTATTACATTATTACTATTATTATTATGTTTAACTGCTGCTTTCATATAAAATTCTCTTTAATCTTTCAAACAGACCCGGTCCCAGCGGGTTCCCCGTAAGCCCTGAGTTTCTCCAGCAGATACAGCCAGAGCCGGAATGATCCTTGCCTCCACATTTTGTCAAAATAAGCTTTGTGGTTGGGCTCTGCAAACACTCCTGCAGCTCCCTAGAGCTTGTATTTATCGAAGCATTATGGAACTTCCTTCCTCCGTGACCGAAACACGCGATCCATAAATAAAAGGAGGAGTGTTCCTCATCCCCCAGCTCACCACAGGCTCGGCATCGCCGCTGGCTGGGCGTGAGGGTTTTCCTCTCATGGTTTCAGGGCTGTTTGGCCGTCCTGAGTTCTGTGAGCTTCGGACAAACTCTGCAGCTCAAATCCAGCCTGAGGGGCTGATGCTGCCTTGGACTGGACATGGCACAGATGGCTCGAGTGCAGCTGCTGTGTCCTGTGTCCTATCACCCAGAAATGTAACTTTTCAGGTGATTTCTCTAAACAAAACAAGCCAGAATTCAAGAATGCTACCGAGCCACCCTGATCCTCAGCAGTGAGGGGCTGTTTTTTCTTGTGCTCACGTGTTGGTGAGACACCAAAGGACTCGTGCAGCAACTGCAGCAGGCACAGAGCACTGTCCACTCCTCCTGGAGATTCCCCACAGACCCTTGAAACCAAGTATGGGTCGCCTCAAATCACCCCACAGGCTCCACCGATACTTGATTTCCAAGGTCACATGCAGTGGACGTCGAGGAGCTCCTGGAAGGCTTCTTAGTTTTATTCAAAGTGCCGTGTAAACAGAAATAAATCCAATGTGAAACTTCCTCCTCTGTTTCAAATAATCTGCTTGTGAAACACCTACATTTGCTTTTTTGTTTTCAAGGAAGAGTTAGGAATGGGAAAGAGTTCATCATGCTGAACTTTCACCCATATAGCCCTTTTTATTTTCCCAGATAATCCGTGCTCATTTCAAAACGAAAAATTCTTCTTTGGAAGAACCCCATCCCGCTCCTCCAGCCTCGCACCTGTACAAGATTTGTTTCAAATATATTCTGAGTCCAAATCCCTCCCAAGGAAGGGGCGACTCAGCATCATTCCCTCCCTGGGGCACGGTGCTGGCCTGTGCACCGCCATCCTTCTGCAGGAGCAGCTGCACCAACATCCTGTTCCTGTGAGCAGACAGGCTCCGTTTTGGAGGATTTACAGGTAAACCTGGCTTAATCTGGACGGTTCAGAGCTTCAGGACCCCGCCTGAAGGTGGTACCCATCCCGCAGCGACGTGGCTGCTCTGCCCCGGCATTCACCGGCTCCCCCTGCATGACTTCTGCAAGGAGAGGCTTGAAATAAAGCCCTGGAAACCGTAGGTATTCCTGTTCTTTATGAGAATTCCCAAGTCGTTTTAAGGAAAACAGAATCCAAGCACATCTGGTGTTTTATTTATGGAGGTTACACACTCCCGCATGAAAGCAGCCGTCCGCTTTTAACCTGGTAACAAACCCCCACTTCTCCCTCTCTGCCTTCGGGCTAAGAGCCATTAATATTCATGGCTATTGTCAGGTGATTTTACAGCTCCAGTAAAAAAGGCCTGGAGGAAGCTGAAATGCCAGAGGCCCCGGTTTGGAAGCATCTGGCTTTCCCCTGAACAACTTCCCAGCTTTCCCAGAAAGTGACAGCCACCTCGCAGCTCCAGAGCACACACCTCAGCCGAGTTCTGGGACTCAGGGCAGGGAACCCGACAGAAAAAGGAACGTCTGGGCATTATCCCGGTGACCCCGAAAGGTGAGAGCTCTCCAGAGCACACAAAGCATCTCAGCCATCTGCGTGCTCACAATTCCCTGGGGAGGAGGAGCAGGGTCCAAACTTCGGTGCCGATGTGCCAACCTCAGCCCCATCCCAGCAGGTTCCTCACCTTTGGACAGAGCAAGCAGATTGGATTAATTCCCAATATTCAGGGAAAGCCACCTTGCTGCTGGGACTCTTCCTTTAGCAATCCTATGAAGGCGGGTTTATAATGAAATGTTCTCTGTAAATATAAGGAATATACCCCAAGATCATCTGGGAGTCCAAAACCAAGTGTTCAAACCCAAGATTATAGTCATGGCTCCCGAGCTCACAGCATGCAGCTGGAGCCAGCAAAGTCTGGAGGCTGCCCTTCCAAATTCCAGATTAATTTCTTAAAAAGGATGGTCCTGAAGTAAATAAAACATGGAAAAATCTGTTTTTACAACAGAATCTGCACTTAGATCTGCGGTGTTGACTACACACACGTATAGGTAACTCTTATCTGCAATGGGTTTTTAAAAAACAAACCTCAATAATCTTTTAAAAAGCTTTTTTTTCCCTGAGTTTTTTGGGGGTTTTTTTTGGAGGGAAGTGACTTTCCATAAAACAAAAAAATAAACAAAAGTTTCTGCATTTTGCTTGACAAAAAAAAAAAAAAAAAAAAAAAAAAAAGATAACTACTAGAGCCACCAGAAGTGGTTAAAACTGGGATAAAACGATTTTTGTGTAATTCCAAAGGGATAACCCTGCGGCTCTTGGATGGCAGACCGACGCTGCAAAGAGAGCAGCTCCAGGGGCGGATCCGAGCGGAGCAGAGCGCAGCAGAGATGCTCTACCCCCTCCCTCTGGCCGAGAGGACACCTCACAGACTCCAGCTGCTCCACGCTCTCAGAGAGAAGCTTTGGGTAGTTAATCCCTAAAAATGAGGCTGTTGTAGGCGGTCTTCCTGAAACCAGCTCTACTGGGGAAAAAGCTGCAACATCCTGGGGATTTGACCCCTTAAAAACTCATCAATATCCCCCCAGGAACAAGCCCTCCTGATAACCCCAAGGAAATCAGAGAACCCGCCTAACCCAGCACTAAAATGCAAGGAGCGAAGCACGGGACTGGCAGGACGCTGTGGGTGCTGCGGGCACTTCTGCGTGGCTCAATTTGGGATGAAAGAGGAGCCTGTCCGTTGTTTCTCTGAAATTGTGCCAGGGGGATGAGCCGGAGCCGGGCTGCACAATCCCTCCAGTGTTGGGGCTCTGCTGAGGTTTGCCAGCACACAGGGATTACACACAAAATCCAGGCTCGGTGGGGTTTTTGTTTCTTTGTTGTTTTCCTTCTTCCTTTTTGTGTGGTTTCCCCTCTCTCCAGCTCAGCACACTCAGGGATTTGGCACCGGGGTATTTCAATCCCTGTCTCCCCACGGTACCTCCAGGAGATCCGCCAAGTTGCAGGACATAAAGGTGTAACCAGAGTTGTGAACAGGAGAAACTGTAAGGATGTATTTTAGATTTTCCCATATCTCCGGAATTCCTCTCCAGAATTCCTCTCCAGATTCTCCTCCTTATTAATCTAATACTCTGTAAAGTCAACGTCTTTCTCTGGATTATACCAAATGCTGAGACAAGCCCAGCCCGGCTCCTCCTGACCTGCAATAAGAGAGACATAATAAAACAGCCGTGACAGACAGCACCTCCAGGAAATCTCTTTTTTTTTGGGAATAAAAGGAGCCTGTGCCTGCTGGGAGCTGCGTGGTCTGCGGGGAGCAGATTATCTGTCACAGCTCTGCAGCTTCCTGCGGTGCTCAGATAACGCTGACTCCGTGCCACGGGCACTGCTTCCCACAGGCTTTTTCCTTCGCCCCTTATTTCTTCCTAACTTCCCATCCAAACTGATGTCATCTGTCATCTTTGGGTAGTTTTTCAAACACCGCTGATGTGGCTGGTGCTTTCTAGTTTTTTGTTTATCGCGGTCTTGAACCTGACAGGAGGGGGCAGCCAGGTGGGGGGTCGGGCTCTGCTTGCAGGGAACAGGGACAGGATGAGAGGGAACGGCCTCAGGCTGTGCCAGGGGAGGCTCAGGTTGGACATCAGCAGGAATTTCTTCATGGAAAGGGTGGTCAGGCCTTGGAAGGGGCTGCTCAGGGAGGTTTGGAGTCCCCATCCCTGGAGGTGTCCAAGGAAGGCCTGGAGGTGGCACTCAGTGCTCTGGGCTGGTGACAAGGTGGGGATTGGGCACAGCTTGGACTCGATGGTCCTGGAGGGCTTTTCCAGCATTACTGATCCTGTGATTCTGTGATGTTTTCCTCATACAGGACCGGGGCTGTAGCTGCTGTGGCAGGAAGGGCAGCGTGAGGCACTTCTGGGATGCTTTTTAAGACGTGTGGACGTAGGAAAACGCAACACCACACGTGGAGAGATCCCACAGGCACAAACACACTCACATACGTGCCCTGTCTGGATTTTGGGGAGTCCCGGGAGAGATGGAGAAGGGACCACAGGCTCAGTTTATCACAGTGGCATCATTCCCACACATACCAGCCGTGCATGTGCAATCTGACACCCCCTCCTTAGTGTGAGCCAGCCTCCCCAGAGCGATTGCATTATCAGTCTTGGCTCCTGCTGAACTCCTCATAAATATAAATATGTCAGATGGCCAAATAAGGTTTAATCAATACCACAGTCAGGGCTTCCAATCCTCGTGAACTTTAAAGTTGTGTAAGCAAGTTTGCCTGTAAACTTTGCAGGTCTTTTGGAACTCGACTCCTTGACGTGGCGTGAAAAGTTGTGAAGGGTTTTATCTGCTCTTTAAAGTATTTATTTTTTTGAAGAAGAGGAAAATTGAGCTCAAATATTTCAGTGGTTCGGTTCGGGTGGACACAGTTCTGCTGATCGCTTTCCCAGCTGCCTCTTCCAAGGCGAGGTAACCATCCTTCCAGGGGAAACCACCACCAGGGAACCTTCCCGACCTAAAGGAGACTCAAAGTAACATCTGTGACCTCTTCACCTGCATCCATCCTGCATCCACACACTGGAATGTGTGTGCCAGGTCAGCGCCAGGTGCTGCTTCAGGCTGTGCAAATGCTCTGGGGGGAACATCCACAAGAGAGGCCAGCTTACGTGGACCCGAGAGTAATCCCATACCTGTGCCAGCTGTCTTCCACACAGCTTCTGTTAAGGGGCGAGCCCAAGATGTCCATCAAATGTCCCCTCTCCACTCAGATCATACATTTTTTCCCATGGATGTCACATCTTTTGCTGTTGCCTCAGCTCCTCGCCCAATATGAGCCTCAGCCAGACTCACCAGAGACATCCTCCTCCTCCTCCTGCCCACTCCGACATCCTGCCACTGGTTTCTACCTGCTGCCATGCCCATTTTGTTAAAAGTCTGGGCAAACTTCCATTTGATCCTCCCAAGGTTCCTCAGGAGCTGAAGAAATGGGACAGGTAATGACATCCAGACGAGCTGTTCCTTCCCCCAGGTCACCCTCAGGCTCCCAGACCTGCTCCCGTGGAGCCAGAGGCAGCAGCCTGGCTTGGCTTAGCGAGGGTAACCTGAGACACTCCACTCCCGCCATAAAACCCTGTGGACTATAAATATCTCCCCATAGTGGAGAGAATTCTTTTTTGACACATTATATAATGGATGCAATAAAAAATATACTGTGCCTGGCAGCCTTTCCGAGGCTTTCCAAGGCTTCCCTTCAGGAGCTCAGTGCACTGGCTGGGCTTTGATGATTCTTTTCCACTCCATGGCCAAAACTGTGTTTAATGGGAAGACGGGAAGATGACTCTTCTGGGAAAGAACCTGTATTCCTCTTATAGAGAAGGTGAAGAGACTTCCTTCAAAGTTTCCAACCCTTTGAAGCGACTTCAGCTCTGTGAGATCACAGAGGCTTTGCCAAGGCTGAGCACAGGGACGTTTGAGTGTCTCCAGCAGGTTTGTCCCATTTTTAGCTGTTTCTCACAGCAAAATCTGTGCCAGGCGGAAGCTCTGCGCTCACCAGGGAGCTGGTGACCTTCAGGGCTGTGTCCCCATGGCAGGTGGCTCCTGAATGGACACCAGTGACCAAGACTTGCTGCCAGCATAGCAGTGAGAAAAGCATGGATTCTCACCACTCATGAAGCCAAAGAGATCCACACAGAACGAAGGGGAAAATTTTATCGAGATCTAACTGGAGGGTTCAGAAGAAACGCTGTAGCACCAGGCTAAGCTGTAAAGGGTTCAGACAGGGACTGGGGGAGTGGATGGCTCTGAGCACAAGGCAGCAGGGCTGGGCTGCAGGCACATCCCAGCCTGCCTGTGCTGCTCCCCACAGCCAAGGCTCGTAACCTGCCCATTTCTCTAGCTAAACATCAAAAGTCTCTCCTACCTCATGAGTCCTTCTAGCTGTGATTCCTAACACAAGGAGCCTGTCAGTGCCCATCTCTGTACCTCACTGGGGACACCAGGCTTGACACCATTTTCTGGGAGCAGCAATGACAAAGGATAAAGCTCTGCTACCAGAGTCAGAAATGAGAGTTACAGGCATAAGAAGAGTCAGTGTGACATCCAGATGTTTCAGCTATCAGGTTTAAGCTCACTCATCTGAATAGGAAGCTCCAAAAGCTCTTTATTCCAAAAGGAATCCTAAACCAGTACCTTTCAAAGTGCTGGAGCGTTGCTGCTCCTTCCGGCCAGCTCCCAGATTTTGGCCGGAACGGAGCCAGAAGCTGAAATGCCACGAAGAAGACGATGACCTCATGCAGAAGGGCTGTAAGGAGGGGTCAGCTCTGCCCCTCTGCCTGTGCCCAGTCTTTCGAGGCACTTGGCAGCGTTTGGGGTGTCTGTGACACCCAGGCAATGCCCACCTCTCCCTTGAGGCCGCTCGCTCGGCTGCCAGCGCACAACGGACAGTCCGTGTCTTACGCCGAAAAACTGGCACATCCCTGGGAAAAAAGAGTCTTCTCCAAGTCTCTTTGTCTCCATATAATTAAGCTCAATACAACAAAGCATCCAAGTGGGGGTGGGGGGGGAGCGTTTTGGAAGGTTCTCAAGAGCCACAGTCGCATTTAGAGCACCAGGAAGGTCTGTGTAAAACTATTGATCGCCGATCTCGTTATTTATATTCCCCCACAAATATTGCCCTTCAACGTTCCCAGATGCGTAGCGGGTGTCAAGAGTAAGAACCTTGGAAAATAAATGGAAAAAGTTACACTAGCAAATGGCTTGTTTATGCCATAATTGGTATTAGGCAATTAATGGTGGGATGAAACATCACAGTGCTGCTGAAAACAAAAAGCAATGCTGGGTAAAGAGCATTTAATGAGCACGTTTTATGTCGTCCTCAGCAAGTTTACTGCCAAGCCACAAAAGACATTTATACACACTCCCTTTTGTCTCTAATGAAAGGGTCAGGGCTATTTGCTTCTGGGGAAATTCATGAGTTTAAAAAAAAAAAAAACAACAAAAAAAGCATAAATGTAATGTTTTAAACTGGAAATTCACCTCCTCGAAGGAGCAGTTGTTTAAGGTGGGAGAGGTTTGCTGGGCAGGGTCAGTCCCAGTACAACCAGGTGCAGATCAAACACCTCCCCACAGAAGGATGGGGCTCAGTGACAGCCAGCCACAGGGACCTATTGTACAGCTCCAATAGCCAGATACGCCAAATATCTGACATTCCAAAATCTCCACTATTAATGAGGTGAGATCCTGAGCAACTGGGGGAAAAGGAGACTGAAATAATGTCTTTTTTTTGCCAGGAGTCACTATTCTGCTGTGCAATCCAGGGCAGGTTCCCAGCCTGTATGGAGGGGGATAATGCCTAAATCATTTTAAACCAGAAAAATTACCTGGTCTGCTGCTTCTCAAAACTCATTTTCTACATCTGCTTCTCCTACGCATTTCAAGCACCCCCACTCCCCACTGAACATTGGGAATGGTCAAAGCCAATGCCGCATTTCCAGCCACAGAATGTGCCAGGATGGTGGCATGGAAGGGACAGGTACCTCCAAACACTTTCCTTAGAAGAGATCCAGGTCCTTTTTCCTCTCTTCTCCTGCACCTCTGCCACAGGAGCCCATGGAATACTCTCACCTTCCTCCTCCTCAGCCAGACACAGCCCCGAGGCAAAACCAGCATGGAGCCAGGTGGGAAGAGCCATGGAAAGTGCTCAGGAAAGGGAGTTGTTGCCCTTGTTTTCCTTATAATGAACCTTTCTTCTAGGTTTGAAAAAAACCAAAAAAGACCTTTCAAGCCATTTTGAGAAGGGAGCTTGCTGCAGTGTTCTGTCTGGGAGACACAGGCAGGAAGGAATGAGCTTCCATGGGCCTGGAATACGGTGAATTCACAGAACAAGTGCCCTACAGCGAGGTATCAAACACATGGAACATCAGAAACATCAGATTCCTGCTGATGAAAAGCCTGGGTAAAGTGTGAACATTTTCCTAATGAATTTAGCCCTAACCGTACCATGAGCATTCTGTATTCCTATTTTTTAACCATTTCTTCAGTTTAAAAACACACATTTTTTAGGAGCATACCCTGTTGCACCAGAGACCACAAAGTGAAAAGCCACGTCTTCTTCTCACATAAGTACAAAACCATCTCCAGCATTCTTCCAGTTAAATCCTTGGGGTTTTCTGGGGATTTGTTATGCAAGTTAAATGCAAAATGTAATTTTCTGGACAAGTTTATCACGGCAAATCCTAAGAGAGCTCCTGAAAAAAATACAGATCAACACACAATGCCTGACTTTGCCACACGTGACTGGTTTGGGCTGCACAATTCCGTGACTTACCAGCTAAAGAGCAGCTTGAGACGGCAGGAAATAGTGGGAATTCAAGCTTCTCCTGATGAAAACAGCAGAGGAAGCAATGGACAATTTGCAGCTGGTAAGGAGAGGTATCCTCTAATGACACACATCTGGCAGCCATCACCTCCGAATCGGCGGGGCTGAAATCCAACACCCCTCCCACAACACAATGGCATGCCAAGGAAAGGGACAATATCCCCGATCCTCTTTAACTGCTCAGAACCCTCCTGCCCCTTTCTCCACTCAACCCAGCGAGGGGAGCCCAGCCCCCACTGGCCGCTGCCTTTTTTACACCAGGCTCGGTGAGTTTGGCCCTTTGATCTCCGACAGTCAGATCAGGACGGTGAATCACAGAACCGACTCCCATTATCCGTGATTCGAAACAGCTCCTGGCGAGGAGAGCTGGGTTGGATCTCTGAGAATGGTCTAGCCAGTCTTTAAGCAAGCCACATCAATCTCTGAAGGAAAAGAATCCCTATTTTAACCAGCAAATACAGGTTATTCTACTTCTTGTTGCATCTGCAGCGGGGTTCCACCTCAAACCAAGGCTGTGGCTCTGCCACCTCGTGGAGATGCCACAATTGAAGGCAGCTGGGAAAGGGAGACATCCATAGTGGGGCAAAAACCACCAAAAACTTCTTCCACCACCAACCTACTGGTGGCCACTCGTGGGGCCAGACCAGCCCTGCACAGCCCTGTGCAGGACAAAACCCAACGGCGATGGCAGCGCCCTGAGAGCTGCAGCGTGCCAGGCTTTCCGGCCAACATTCCAGGATAAATGGAAAGTCAAACACAAAGGAATGACTTCAGAGAGCAGCTCGGGGCCAGCAGCCCCAGCGCCCAGCCCGTGAGCCTGCGCGACGCCTGCTGCGGAGAAGGAGCTCGCTTGGCCTCTTGGCATCCCGTGCCGAGCCTGCTGCTCCAGTGTGGAGCCGAGGGTTTCCAGATCCATGGGTTTATTGGCTCGGAGAGGCGGGAAGACAGGCAGTCGATATCCATTAACGTACCACAAACTAGAAACACCTGTTGGCTTCCAAAACTGGGTTTTGGCTGGTTTACAGAGAGCGAGGGTCTAACAGGTGCCCCTGTGGCCAGCAGGAATGTTGAGGGGTTGCGGAGGCCCCACAAACACTGAATCATGCAAGGGGAAAAGCGGCTGCACCGTTACACACAGCACATGTGTCACTGTCTGCAAACCGAGCCACGGGAAACGGCAGCCCCATAAAATTAAGTGTGTCTGGGAGGAAACCAGCCATGCTGGGACTGGGGGATCTCAGCCCAGAATGGTGAGGGTCCCCTGGACTCTCCTCGCAGCCTCCGGATTCCTCTGCTGAGGGATGTGCAGGGAGAACCAGTCCCAGGGCCACGACAACACAGCTTCAGCCCCGGCATGGCTTTGGTGGTTCTTGTGGGTCCCTTCCAACCCAGGGTACTCTGTAATTCTATAATTCCATGATGAAGGAGCTGCAGAGGAACAAATTCCCTGAGCTGGTGCTTTGATCCTGGTGCCACTGAGGCAGGAGGATTCCCATTTTCCAAGGTAACATTTTCCATTCGAACTTTGTAAAACGGTAAAAAGTGATCATAAAAAAACTCCTTCACTGGCTGGTGCCACCTGGATTTCTCTGTGAGGGTTGTTAGTGGGAGATTTTCCTCCTTCTCCACTATCAAACAACTCAGTTTGGGTCCAGGCTGCTCAGAACATCAAGCTCCAGCCCAAGGGAACAACTCCATTGCAAAACAGGAACTCGCACGCACTGAAACTTGGATCAAGGATGTATGGAAAGTGTCCTCCCTTCCTCACATAAGTCACATGGATTAAACCTCTGGGGAGGGAATCCTCTGAGCATCTTCCCAGAAAAAAAAAGGTACTTGTAATGACTGGAACCTCAACATGCGTTTGTTTCTGAATTATTAAACCAATTAATGTTGTGCTGAGCCCATGCAGCACGGGAGAGGAAACAGAAACACAACAAACAAGGAAAAAATGAAAGGGAAACCTGTTGCTGAGGTGGGGATAAGGCACTTCAGAGGCTGCTTGAAAGATGTTATCACCTGCCAGAGAACACGGCTTTAAAACGATGCCTCGGAGAAGGCAGAACGTAATGAATTAAAAAAAAATGTTTTCTCCAACCTTTCCAAACCCAGAAACGGAAAGCATAACATACCAACGATTTATTGCAGAGTGGGCTGTGTGTTTAAGCATAAATTAATTCTGCAAATTCCAGGCAGCTTTGCAGCAATGCTCCTCATTCCTGCTCTGGCCCTCACTCCTCATCTCACTCACCTACCCTCCTATTTTGGTTGGAACCTGGCCCTTGTGCCCATGGCTAGTGTGGCTCCCACACCACTGATTTTCAGAAGATCCTTTGAAAACAAGGGAAGAGTCAGTGAATTATTGAACTTGATCTTAAAGGTCTTTTCCAACCTAAAGGATTCAATGATTCTGTCACTGTCAGGGGGTTAAGCTGTCCCCTGTCATTTCTCTTTTGTGAATTCACTGAAGACCTGAAGATTTCAGTCTCTCACTCACAATCGTGTTCTCTCTCATTGCAAGAAAGCAGTAATGGGTGAGGAACTGTGAGCTTGGAATGGTCCTTGGCTACCTGACCAGGGGGATGGGCTCAATTCTCTCCAGAAACGATCCAAGAATTCAGCTTTAATTCAGTCTACTTGGCATTCACGTAACAAATCCTTCTTATTACCAATTACACTATGGGATCCCGGGCGTCCAGTTACACTGGAGCATTTCACATCGCCTGGAAAAGAATCCATTCTCCTCCATAAATGTCCCTTGACTCACCTCCGAGCTCACAAGCCTGGCTTTCCACGGGTGGTTTACGGGAAGAAAACACCTCGGGCAGACCTCGCCGCTCTCAGAACCATAAACCCTGCGCAGCCCTCGCTCCGCTCTGCGACCGGCTGAGGCTTTGCAGCCACGGCCCCTGTTTAATTGGTCACAGCTGGCTGGGAAGCCCCAAGGAAATCCTTGCAGGGAGATTAGAGCAGGGGCTGCTGCTCCGCCACGGGACCGGCACTGCCGCGGCGGAGGAGGGATCACGGGAGGTGCCGGGGGAGCTTCAGCCCTCACGGAAGGGGACGCAGCGCTTTGAAGATGCCATCCAGCACTTCACATGACTTGGCCCAAGGTACCCATCCCTCAAAACAAAGCGGGGGTTTTGTCTTCTTCAGGTGGCACAATGAGTCATTTCCTTCCCAGTTTTCTTACCCCTGACAGACCCTAACATGAGGACCAGTAAAGACCAGAGTGAACGTTTCAAATCAGTGCAATGTCAGTGAAAAGATTCCGCTCTGATTTATTAGCCAAAACCTAAGCACAGGGCTACAACCCATCCAAAGGACTTGAGCACTATATTTTCTTCCACCCAATATGATAATCTCTTTTAAATGATCATGAAATCCTTAATTCTTGAGCTCAGCCCAAGGAAAGCTTGAAAAGACCAAAGCCGGCCGTATTTCAAATCCACTAAAGCCCATCAGATTTCAGTTCTGTTTCGCCCACTATCGTGTTCCTCTAAACAAATGGCCGGCAGTACTTTTGCCTCTGCACGTGCTCCATCACTCACCGATGGAGCTGGACAGAGCTGGACAACTTCATACACACCCAAAAGGCTGCTTGCTGTACTCCAGTCCACCTTTAAAAACCCAAATCATATGAGCTACTCAGTTATTCACGGAGTTATTGCCCTGCATTACGTGGAGGCCGGAGGTGGTGCTGGGTGCCGTGAATGGCGCCGTGTTTGACCAACACATGGGTGATGGACACTGGAGCTGGGGTCACCCCACAGGTACGAGTCCCAGGACACTTCTTTTGCAGGTACAACAACAGACCTTCCCCCGGCTCTAGCACATTTTCTCTTTTCTTCCAAACTCCCTTTACAAAAGATGGTTTTTAGCTGAATAAGCCCCTGCATCGCCTTGGCTTGTTTCCTCTCACAGATTTCTTCAAAGAGCTCAGCCCTACCTGTTTGCCAGCTCTTAAATACCACGCTTGGCTGATGGACAAGCCGATAGCACAGGACGTGGCCGAGCTCTGCACAAGCCGCCCTTGTTCCACTGCCTTCCTGAGCCAAAATACAAGAAAATCCCAGCAAGAATCTCCTCTGGCCTCAGGCTCCTCTCCCCTCCCGGCAGAAAGCTAACCTTGTGAATCAGGAGGCTGCTTATAAATAAAAGTACTCGGACTTCTTGGCTGCTGGAGAAGTGCTCTGCTTAATTTAGCGCTGGTATTATTAACCGTGGATTCTCTCCAGTGAACTGACAGCTGAAGAACAATTGCAGCCATTTAATTCCACAAAACAGATTTTAAATTGGCCTCATGAACTGCAAGCCCAGGAAGCATCGATCACAGTATCTTGCTACCGTCATTCTGAAGTCTGCACCGGGCTCTCCTTGGACTGGGGAAGTCACCTGAGCCTGAACCGGCGCTGTCACGCAAGTCTCTCCGTCTTGGAAAGAGCATCTGGCTCCTGAATCCAAGAAAATACTGCCTGTGCTTTCCTTTGCTTCCAAAGACTAAACCCTTCCTTCTTTTGACTTCCAACACCTCCGGGTGTTTCACAGTCCCGTGTTTCTCTGGCCTCCAGCAAACCCCTCTCTCCCAGCCCTAAAACACGCAAAGGCTTCCAACTGAACAGCTTGGGAGAGATTAGCAGGAGAAATCAGGTCCTTCAGTCAATCGAACAACGCCGAGGGCACATCAAAGGCTGGGTAAATGAGGGCAGTGCTACGACAGAAAGAGACAATAATGGTTTCCCGAAGCGGCGGGTGACAAAGCCCTCCGAGCTGGCCTCCAGGCACCGACACTAATCACGGCCCTGCTGGCCACAGCTGACCTCTCCTTTGTGCCGAGCCAAAGGAGGTTTGGTTCATAACACAGCCGGGCTAATTAGGAACGGTCCCGGCCCCCCGGCACGGCATCAGAGCCCCGAGAGCCTGAGTGTTGCTGAGACGATCCACTCTGCTGGGAGCTTCCAGTAAGCGAAGGGTGAAGCCGAGCAGCTGATTTACAGCAGGAGATGCAAACAACACCCACCTCCACACCCCCGGGCACAGCCACCTCCCACACACACAGGTCCCGCTCTGCTGCACTCACTGGGGTCTGATGGGTTCACCAGCAGCAGACCCCAGAGCGCTGGGTGGTCCAAGGATTCCCAGGAAGGCCGGGCAGGCTTGGAGCAGAGCCCAAGCTCTCCAACACCCCCTCCCTCCAGCAATGAGGCTGCACTGAAAGGTCATTTACATCCAAGCCCCCAAAAGGGAGCTCTAAAGGGAGCCTCACCTGAATATTCCATTTACAACCCTTTCATCTACCAAGGGTGGAAGATACCAAAGGATTTCAGGACAACCTGGCTGATTCCTCAGCACAAAAACAATCAGTAGTCACTGTAATAATGTCCAGCTCAACCTCTGCCTCAGTTTGCTGCAAAGCAAAACCCACCTGAGACAGGTGGACAAGCACAGCAGGGAAAAAAAACAATTTCTACACTGACAGCACGTGACAGGACCAAAAACCACCAAGAGGCAACAGAAGAGGCGTTGACACCTGGACGGGCACACGTGATGCTCTGCAGAGCTTCCTGCAAGAGCTCACCCAGCCCCACCGAGGGCTCTGCCTTCACCACGAGGTGATTTAACCCAGAGAGTGAGCGAATGTTCTCGCTGTCAGCACTCGGGAGAGCAGGAAGGACAGCACCTCGCCCTAGAAGGCGAGCGCTGGGGAACCGCCGGCTGCCCCGCCAGGGTAAACACCCGTCTGCTGCTGCTCGGGGCTGGCCAGCAAAAATATCCCGTGCTGAAAGCTCTGATAGGAGTCTGGCCAGGACAGGGAGCGTCCTGCCTCTAAAGCAAACACGTCTGTATTTCTTTCCAGGCAAGAAAAAACGGTTCCATTCGGATCAGGCCCGGATTTCTTGAAGACAAGTGACACATGGAGTATCACAGCTTCGCGCACACTGGTTATTTTCACGTCCTTTTCACCAAGCGGCCTCGTCCTGCCCACATCCAGAGCCACTCCAGCCCAGTGCTCCACGGCTCCATCCTTTCCCAAGGAGGTACCATCACCTCAAACACCAGGATAGCTCCTCTGACAGGTGACAGATGAGGAAAGAATGAGTCACTGTCGAGGTGTCCTTCCCCAAAGCAGCCTCTCATCCCATTAGGAAAATCCAGCACAAATGTTGACTGATGAGCAAAGCCAACCCCCCAGAGCACTTCTAACAGTGAAAGAGAAGATGAGAATCCAGACAATTAGGTTTCCACAAGAAATTTGTCCAAAAAAAGTATTTACCAAAAAGAACCATTGACAGGAGTCAGTAAGAAATGAAGATGAAGGGAAGGATGATCTTGTGACTGGGATCTTCCTGTATCCTCCATCAGCACATTCTCTGTGGCAAGGACTGCGGGTTTTGAAAAATGCTACAAATAACAAAAGGCATCAAGAAACAGACCAAAAAAAAGTTATTCTGCAAGCTAGGGCTAATACAGCTGTTTCGTAGGTCTTGTGGAATTTTTCAGGGGCAACTTTTCTCTAAAAGCAGGATGGAAACAAAAGTTAAAATGAAACTGGAAAGTCAGGAAAGCTTTCTGAAGGTGCTTGCAGAATGGACACTGTCCCCAGTCCCCTGTGTCTGTATCTATCCTTCACCTGCAGGTAATGAAAATGCTCAGACCTTTACAAACGATGGGCTTGGGAAACAGCAAAATGTTGTCTGGCATTAGGGGATGGCAGGGAATGGGATGGCAGGGAATCATCTCTGCCCTGGGTGTGAAATATAAATCACCTGAGAATGAAAACAATTTGAGGTTGCAAATGCAGAGGAATGCTCCGGGTTCAGCTGGGCTTTGCTCTGCCAGGAGGCAATAGGACAATTAAAGCTTTACAAACTGAGGACAAGCAGCACAAGGAATGATTTATCCCCTCCACTTCACATTCTTCCCTGTTCCTTGTAATTAGTTCATTCCAAAATACCAGAGTTTGGACTGGTTTCTTCCTTTAACTTCAGGTAGCAGAGCCATCATTTGTGTCCTTGTGTTTCCTTGGCCATCCCTTTTTCACAGCCCATTCCCTCCAGTCTGCCAAAATGTGGACAGTGGGATCTAACAGCAGATATTCAGGATCTCAGACATTTATTTAAAATCTGACAGGCGTGTTAGACCCAAACCCCCAGCTTCAGGTGCCCTGTGCAAGGCAGGTAATGTCAGTGCCACTCCAGTATTTTCCTCTCCTCCAAATCAAGCCAATCATTTCCCTTTTAATAAAATATTGGGGGTCTCCAATATGTGTGGTTTATTTTCAAAGCTGCAACCAATTATAACTGTGGGAATTGCTGAACATTTCCAAATGTGAAAATGCTTTTCACCTCTCAGGTTCTGCACAGGAAAACACCCAACATTGACTCCACCAGCTCGGACGAGAGAGGATGTGCGTGTTCCCTGCACTGATTGATTCACACCTCACCTTTCTGCCCTTGGTTCTCATTATTCAGGGTTAAGGGGGTCCCAGGTTTTGATAAAATGCTCCTCTCCAGCCCTTCCAGGTCAGCTCCCCTACTTCCACACATCTCTGGTTCCAAAAGACGACAGAACCGTGGGTCTCCGAAGGAACAGACCCAAGGAACTCATGGATGGTAAAGAAAAGAAGTCTCATTATTTAATTTGCTGCTATAAATCAGCATCATCTGAAGATGATGTGAGCAATCACTACTGCCCTGGACCTTGCAGACTCAGCAGTGAGAGGGAGGAGAGAGACAACCGTGTGTCCCTGCAGCCCAAGAAACGTGTTCTCAGCCCAGGGAACATCCCAGCTTTTAGGGGTTGTTTGCTATGGACTATGACGTCCCCAAACCAGAACCAAACATAGGAAGCCCAAACCAAACATAGGAAACTCAATAACCTTCAAGAGGGAGTTTGAATATCACACAAAGGTTAATTAAATAAAGCTTAGCAGCCCCAAAATGCAGCCTGGCCAAAGATACAAGGACGTTCCCTCCGAAGGTGGCACTCGTTGCTGCACCGCCCCGGGCCCGGCTCGCCCCACAGGCCGTGACCCCAGGGCTCCTTTGTTTGACCCAACTTTAATCAGCTTCCTTCTCTGATTCCAGCAAATCCCGCTGCGGATGGCAGCCAGGAATAAAGGCTATTGTACAGCACAGAGCTGCGTTTCACAGCAAGTCACGATAAGTATTTCCTTTCCAAACATCCAAGTTCCCCAAACACCGCGAAAGCCGAGAGGAGATTGTTGGAGTTTTGCAGATAAAACAACGGCGACGATAAAACGTAAATAAATCAGGGCATCCCTCACTCCAAAGCCTCTCCTCTTCCAGCTCGGAATTAGAGGAGGAATTTGGCAGGGCTGCTTACGGTGCTGGCAGTGAGGGCCCTGGAAGCCAGAGGAGCAGTGACAGAGCTGCGAGGATCCCTCTCGGCAACTCCCACCGTTGAGACAAACGCCGCAACCACGGGCAGCTGCAAGGAGGAGGAGGAGGAGGAGGATGATGATTCCCACACTCACCATTGGAAGGGCAAACACCCCACCACTGGTGACATTCCCACAGTCCGTGAAAACACTTGAGTAGTGATAAAAAAACCACCATCGAACCGTTTTGGAGAGTTGATTTTTTTTCCTGCTTGGCCGTGCGGTGCTCAATGCACAAAGTCTCAAAATTTAGGACAGGAAGGAAATTACCTCAGGGAATGTCTAAGGGCTTTCCTTGGGAGTTCACAGGGCTATGGTGAGACGATGCTTTTCCAGCCAACAAGCGGGTAAACGAGTCAGAAAATGACTCATGCAAGATCTCGAGGCAACAAATACGAGTTACTCGTGGTGAAATTGGAGGGATCTTTCCAGAACAATCCAAGGGGAGCTGCTCCCACCTCTGCACCGAGCTTTCCCGGGAGCTGGCTGCCCCAACGTGGCGTCACCTTCGGGCGGCCCAGAGGATGAAATGGAGCTAAACTGTAAGTAAGCCTGAGCAGCCACGTTTCTCTGTTCTCACCCAGCGGAGTGTAAAATGGACACGGAGACACAGAATGCTCAATTAGGCTTCTGAAATCCACCTTTCCAAATCGTCCCCATAAACCCACAAACAAGGTTATGGTTTTTCCAGGGAAGTGTGTATTTCTCATAACTCACAAAATGCAGCTCATGGTTTATATTTCCCACTGGGAAATGCTGATCTCAAAAGCAGAAACGTTGTGAGCAGGGGCACTGTCACGTGTGTGGTGCTTTGTCGGGGGGTAAGGACGCAGAACAAGCATCCATCTTCCTTTTTGAATCTGCTTAAAGATTTGGACAAAGAAATTTTCTCTCTGTTCACTGATGTGGACAGAGCTGCGGTGACGGCCAGCTCCTCTCCTCATTCTTTTTCTCCCACCTCCTCGTTTCCTTCCACTTTTCATTGAACAAACTGCTACAAACTCCAAGAGCAATGGGAATACCTCTCACAAAAACCTGGCAAACCTGGAGAAAAGAGCACCAACTGATGACACAGAGCAAGATACGCAGTGGTGGCACCTGGTTCAGCAGCTCCCACTCTCCCACCCCAACCCTCTGCTGAGGCCAGGCTGGACTGTGGAAAGCCCTGGGCTAAGAGAAGCCGTGGGGCCCAATCTATTCCAGCTGATGCATCCCAGGAAGGAACACACTGCAGCCACCAGTGGTGTCACAGGGCCTTCAGGTCAGTTACCAACTAAACATCCAAAGCTGTGATTAAATTACAACCCCTCGTACAATCTGGGACCACCTGGTAACAACTACAGCAGCACTCGCTGAACCGAGGGTCCCCCACGCACATGGGCTGTGCTGGCTGCAGCTTCTCCCTCCTATTTGCAAGTTGGGAGCCCCTCTGGCTTCTCTTCCCATTCCAGCTAAAGCTGTAACTAATTAGTGACAGAAAAAGCAGGTCTGTGATTAACACATTTCATTTTGTGTCATTATAACTGGCACCTCGCGCAGGCTTCCAAAATGGCTCCAAAATTCTTGGCACAAAACACCCCACGCCGGCTCCAAAACGCTAATTGTGCACTCAGAGAAAAAGGGATCACAGATGGAAACAGTGCAAGGCAGGGGTTGCACTTCTGGGGCAGGACAGCTTGTGCACACCGGGAGATAAATCTGCAAAGTTATCGATTGTCAAAGACAACTCAAAAGTCTGAGGAAGGCGCACGAAATCCAAGCTGGGAAAGGGCAGGGATTACCTTCCCAAAAGGAACCCAAAGCTGGTGGGTGTCAACTTGTCACACCTGAAAAATCAGTTCTAACCTACAGTAAATGGAAATCTAATAACCACGCTAGTGAGTTCCCACTATTGAATCCCCCATACACCAAATATTGGCTCTGTTTTTTCCTACAGGAACACAATTGACTTCCTGATTTCTCCTCTGTACTAAATCCTGCTCCTGGCTCACACAACACCCTCTGCCAAGGCTGGTGCTGACTGAGGAGGTTTTGTGATTAGGGAGGTTCGGTGAAGGTTGAGGTGAACGTGCCATTCTCCAAATATTCACATTTGCCATCAAAACACACCCTCTTGCCAGACAGACCTATGTACCTGCTTAAAGCACCTTTCTTCTATCAATTCTTTTACCACACAGGGACATCCTGGGTTGGGCCAAGCTCCACAAACTTTGCACCTTCGATGCACTGCAGCTGAAATCCTCGAGCCTCGGCGTTGGCTCTTTTAAGGACCTGATGATTTTTCAAACCCCCTCCCTCCAGAAGAGAAGATTATTTATAACACAAAGGTAGCATTGAAGCCCTAACACTCGTCTCCCCGAACTAATGAGCCCGTGATGAAATGCTGCTTCACAAAGCCAGTTATCTTCTCATCTAATGCTTTAGTCACTTTCCATGGCCACGTATCCCTGGGGACTGCAGTGATCCCATATCAATCCCGTGCTGGCAGAGCGCTGGAACTTGGGAAGCTCTTTGCCAAGCATCCTGCTCAGCCGAGCCGTGACGCCTGTGGATTGCAAATACTTCCCTGCACAGCGAGGCAGGAACAACTTCCCATCTCCAGGTGTGTGCCAAGGTGTTCCAGGGCTGTAGCCTCCAGGTTTTCCCAGCTCTGGTCGTGCAAGAGGGGCTGTCTTTTCTTTTAGTCCTTTCCTTCAGGCCTCAGCACCATAAGACAGAATGGACTGCCTGGCCAAATTGCACAGTGGTTTGGTTTTTCCTGAATCTTTCACCTTAAACACCTAAAAACCACATTTTCATGAGGGTCCCAGCAGAGCCAAGCCTGGCTCCAGGGTGCCCAACTCGCCGGCAGCACTCGGCTCTCAGAGCAGCTCAGCGAGACCCAAAGCACAACAATGGAAAATATTAGAAGCAATTTCAGCGACACAAATCAGGGGTTAGAAGACAGGGGTGTTATTCTTGGCAGTGCCCCAGATTTCCTGAATGAGCCGGACAATTCCCTGCTCTGTGCTGCAGGCTGGCACATACCGAGTGGAAATCATAATAACCTACTTCCCAGCCCGGGGGCGGGCGGGGGCTGTGGGGCTCCCCCTCTGTGCCCTCCAGGCCTCCTGCAAGCGAGCTCCTAATTCAGAGCGACAGAGTTTAATGCGATGAAATTTGGGAAAAGGGTAATGACACTGTTCGGGGAAACGGGAGAGAAAGAATAAATTATGGGAAGCATCACCGCCTTCTGCTCAGGCAGTGTCCTTTGTGAGGGTTCAGCGAGGCGGGATCCTCGGGAAGTCGGAGACATGAGACTGATTTAAGAGGACGAGCGATGAAGAAAAGCAGCATTTGGGCTCCCTGAGGTACAGCCCGGCCACCCCCTGCCTGGGCAGAGATGGGCTCCCAGGGGAGCCCACGATGGACCTTTAGCCAGCACTGGGCTCGATCGCAGGCGAGAGGTTCAGGAGTTCAGTCACAGCCTTTCAGCTGACTAAACAATGAGCCTCCCGCAGCCAGGAGGTGATGGACAAAGCAAAGCTGCCTCTCAGGGAAGTTAAACTGTCGGCCGGACACATTTCCTGCCGAGCCTTCCAACCTGTACCACAAACCTGAGCCCCATGATGGTGCACGTGGTCAGGCTCTGGGGCTGTGCTGGGCTCCAAGGTTGTGCCAGGCTCCAGGGCTGTGCCAGGCTCCAGGACTGTGCCGGGCTCCAGGGTTGTGCCAGCCTCTAGGGCTCTGCTGGGCTCCAGGGTTGTGCCAGGCTCTGGGGTTCTGCTGGCCTCCAGGGTTGTGCCAGGCTCTGGGGTTGTGACAGGCTCCAGGACTGTGCCAGGCCCCAGGACCATGCTGGGTTCCAGGGCTGTGCCAGGCTCCAAGGCCATGCCAGGCTCCAGGGCTGTGCCAGCCTCTAGGGTTCTGCTGGGCTCCAGGGTTGTGCCAGTCTTCAGGGCTGTGCCAGGCTCCAGAGTTCTGCCAGGCTCCAGAGTTGTGTTGGGCTCCAGAGTTGTGCCGGCCTCTGGGGCTGTGCCAGGCTCTGGGGTTGTGACAGGCTCTATGGCCATGCCAGGCTCCAGGACTGTGCCAGGCTCCAGAGCTGTGCTGCACTGCAGGGCTGTGCCAGGCTCTGGGGTTGTGCCAGGCTCCAGGTCTGTGTTCAGTTCCAGGGCTGTGCCAGATTCCAGGGCCATGCCAGGCTCTGGGGCTGTGCCAGGCTCTGGGGTTCTGCTGGCCTCCAGGGTTGTGCCAGGCTCTGGGGTTGTGCCAGGCTCCAGGGGTGTGCCAGGCTCCAGGACCATGCTGGGC
>VXAD01007707.1:28542-42234 GCA_013399195.1 Dicrurus megarhynchus | reverse complement strand
GGGCTCCAGGGTTGTGCCAGGCTCCAGAGTTCTGCTGGGCTCCAGGGTTGTGCCAGTCTCCAGGGCTGTACTGGGCTCCTGGGCTCTGTCGAGCTCCAGGGCTGTGCCAGCCTCTAGGGTTCTGCTGGGCTCCAGGGTTGTGCCAGTCTTCAGGGCTGTGCCAGGCTCCAGAGTTGTGTTGGGCTCCAGGACTGTGCCAGGTTCCAAGGCCGTGCCAGGCTCCTGGGTTCTGCTGGCCTCCAGGGCTGTGCTGGGCTCTGGGGTTGTGACAGGCTCTATGGCCATGCCAGGCTCCAGGGTTGTGCCAGTCTTCANATGCCAGGCTCCAGGACCATGCTGGGTTCCAGGGCTGTGTCAGGCTCCAGGGCTGTGCCAGGCTCCAAGGCCATGCCAGGCTCCAGGACCATGCTGGGTTCCAGGGCTGTGTCAGGCTCCAGGGCTGTGCCAGGCTCCAAGGCCATGCCAGGCTCCAGGACCATGCTGGGTTCCAGGGCTGTGTCAGGCTCCAGGGCTGTGCCAGGCTCCAAGGCCATGCCAGGCTCCAGGACCATGCTGGGTTCCAGGGCTGTGTCAGGCTCCAGGGCTGTGCCAGGCTCCAAGGCCATGCCAGGCTCCAGGACCATGCTGGGTTCCAGGGCTGTGTCAGGCTCCAGGGCTGTGCCAGGCTCCAAGGCCATGCCAGGCTCCAGGACCATGCTGGGTTCCAGGGCTGTGTCAGGCTCCAGGGCTGTGCCAGGCTCCAAGGCCATGCCAGGCTCCAGGACCATGCTGGGTTCCAGGGCTGTGTCAGGCTCCAGGGCTGTGCCAGGCTCCAAGGCCATGCCAGGCTCCAGGACCATGCTGGGTTCCAGGGCTGTGTCAGGCTCCAGGGCGGTGCCAGATTCCATGGCCATACCAGGTTCCAGGGCTGTGCCAATGGAGCAAAGCACAGCAGGTCCCCCTGAGCTTCCCTCCCTTCTCACCAGGTGATGGGGTGGAAACTCGGCAGAGCTGACAGAAAGAAACCCAATTCGGTGTGGGGTAACTCACCCTGGAGCCTTTAACAGGCCGTTTGTGACTAACAGAAGTTTTTCTTTTAATGAGGCGATTACAATTCAGCTGCTTTCTGCTCAGCACTGGGGATGCTCCCATGGCTTTTCATCGTGTCTCAGACTCTGGTGCTTCCTCAAACGAGCATTAATTCTCCTTCTTACCTAGGGCCAGGCTTTACCTCCACCTGAGCTGAAAATCAGAAGGCAGCAGGACCTCACCTGGATAAAAACTTGAGTTAAAGACAGCTTAAACCAGCTTTAGACCAGCAGCTCGGGCTGAGCTTCTCCACGCCACATTGCAACAGTGACAGTGTCACCCGCACTAAATCTAGTAATGGTCTCCTCTTCAGCCTCTTCACAGCTCTCCTTGGTGCCTTTCTGCCCCACCATGTCCTTTCTGAAGGTGCCAGGGGCTGGCCCAAGAGCACAGACAGGCTGTGTGTGGCTGAGCTGCAGCTCCTCCACGCACATCAAGAGCTACAGACTCAGTGGGACTCAGCTTTTCAACATCTCCAGCTGAAAGTGGAGATCACAGAGATTATCAGACATGCCCCTCACCCTAATCACCGAGGGCTTTGCCTGTGCTATTGAAGCCAGGTGGAATTTAAGTAGCATCTCAGAGGCCACTTGAAACCAGGCAGCTCAGTCTGAGAGTTAAATTATCAGCGACCAGGCAGGCAAAGAACGTGATGCCATCCTAAAAATGCAAAGGGTGCCTTGACTTCTGACCTGTCTCCTCCCCAAAGAGATGAACAGTCCAGGACAGAGGGCAATGGAAGGCAGCAAATCCTCACCCTCTGCTATCAGCGGAAGGGACAAAAGACAGAATCCTGCCAGGGACAGGGCTCTGTGCCTTCACCTCTGACAGCCTCAGGGGTGGCAGGAGCAAGGCTGGCTGTCACCATTTCAGAGGGCACACGAGGAGAGGAACAAATCCAAACATTCTTTGAGACCAGTGAGATCTCTGCATCTGTGAAATTTTCCATCTCTTTCTGAGCTATTTGCTCCCAGCAGAGCCCACACCCTCCCAGTACTGTCCCCACAGCTCTGTAGTGTCCATTTCCCCACCTGTAAGAGCTCAGAGACAAACCTGCACATGAGGAAGGGGAGGACACCCCAGCTCTGCTACAAACAGCCTCCACCCTACCCTAAAAGTGAGTACATCCAGTGCAGTGGCTGCAACAAGGCAAATTCCTCTTCCAGGCACCAGGAGAGCTCTGGGAGCCCAAACAACTCTCCTGAGCTGGGAGAGGGTGCTGGGACCTCCCATCTCACAACGGTGTTTAGGATCATATCAATGCCAGACACTATTGTCATGTTCAAACAAGAAGGTGGCAGCGGGCCTTGGCTGGTTACACACGAGCCTGCAGGGCTGACAATTTCCCCTCACGTGGATTGGGTTGTTTTTTTTTTAATTTTTAAGGAGAAGTGATGACCAGCAAAGAGCAAACAGAGCCCTGCAGTGAGGAGATGCCAGTCCCCAAGGGAGAGCAAGACGTCCTCACTGGAGAGTTTCCACTGCACAACAGCCCTAATTAAACTGTCAGCAGCGATGCCCTTCCCCTGCCCAGTGCTCCTGGAACACGATCAGTGATCTCTGGAGGCAGATAGGAAGGGCCACAAATCCCGCTGACACGTTCTGGCACAGCTCTGGGGCATTCAGCAGAGCCACAGCAGCGAGCACAGGCTGACCCAGGACTGCTTCACACCAACGAGAGAAAGCTCCAACGTCCATAAACAACGCCCTGGCTGTGTGCCCCTGCCCCAGCACCTCACTGGGGGTTACTGACAGTTCCCTGCCAGACCTTCCCACCCCTCCTCTGCTCCAGAAGGACACGCTGGTGCCGAGGCCAAAGCCACCAGCAGGAAAAGCCATCACACCCCTGCAAACCAACACCCGGCAGCTCCTCGGGATGAGGGTTTGGTTCCTCAGAGCCCAGACACGCTCCCCAGGACAGCCCAGAGATCAGGACAGACAGCCTGGCCTGGGGCACCTGCAGGAGCCAGGCAGAGCTGTCCCATTTGCCCATGGGATGCTCCTCCAGCTGCTGCCTGTGGGGGTCTGGAAACAGGGAGCACAATTCCCACTGCCCCACCTCAGCCCTAACCTGATGGCTGCTCTCCTGCTGCCCTCGGGGGCTCAGAAGATGATTCACAGAGCTATGTAATTTAATTTTCTGCCCCTGGAAGTGCCCCTGCCTGTGCTGAGGGCCAGCAGAGATGAGCTCCCTGTTGTGCCTGTTGCACTTGGGGTACATAAATACCCATTTTTCTGTCCCAGAAACAAGGTCACAGCACATCCTGGGTGTGAAGCCAGTGGTATCCAACTGGGTTTGAAGGACAGAGCTCACCAGCTTCAGGTCATGATCCACCTCAACCTCCCCAGCAGCAATTCCTGCAGGAGTTTTTGGGCTGCTGTCACTCTGCTTTTGGGACTGGCTGTCCCTCTCTTCTTCACTCCAGCCCAACCCTGCAGTGAGCAGCCCCTGAGGACCATTCCCAGCCCCGGTGATGAGAAGGATGAGTTCAGAGCATGCCCTGAGCAGCTCTATTTCCTTTTCTCTGCTTCCTTCCTGTGTGGAATTACTCATTTCCTTGGCAGGAAAAATCATTACAGAAGGTGCTTTTCTGAGTTCAGCTGAGGTTATTATCTGCTCACTGACAGGGGGTTACGAGGCACACGTGGAGCTTCCTCTCCCCAGTGGGTTGTTCTTCTGTGCCACAGCTTGGAATAGGAAGAATAAAGACTGGTTGTTTGACACACCTTTTTATCCCGTTGGGTTTTTATTTTAGACACCTTTTAATCCCTTTTTTTTAGAAAAAACCTTTGCTTCAAGCATCAAAGCCCGGGACAGGCACAGACAGCCTCTTCACAGAACAAAAGGCAAGCAGCTGGGGGAGACATCTTCCTGTCTTGGAGGTCAATCCCAATCCCAATCCACAATGGAGCCAGCCATGGTTCAGGGCAACTCAGATCCCAAATGCTCTGCTGGTTCTCCTGCCTACTGCTTAAACCCAAAGCTGCTTTTCTGTGGGGAAGGTGGAGAGCACCTCCAAGGCCTAAATCAGAAAAGAATCAGGCACCGAGGCAGGGAATTGATCCCACAGCACCGGGAGCATGCAGGGCTCTGCACGAGGTGACATTTAGTTCTACACACAAATTTGGTTCGATTCAAGAGGTTTTTCTTCGCTCTCAACACCTCAGAAGCAGTTTCCAGTTAAACGTTTCCCCAGCTGGACGTGGCCACAGGGTTTAGGGGAAGGAGCCGGGAGTGACACAGCAGCTGCCTCCCGTGTCAGGCAGCGAATCTGGAGGGAAATAGGGAATGTGGGGCCCACGGGGATAAAGCTGCGTCTGTATTCTGCAACAACGGCACAAAATCATCCTACAGCCTGATATTTGCACATCCCCATCATGTGCAAACCTGAATATGTCTCGCAGCTTCCCCCACAGCTGGGGAGGCCACGCTTCCCTGCCTGTCTGGCAGGGAATTGCACTGGGAGAGAGCAGGAGTCCAGCCACAGAACCCCAAAGCCTCAAGTTCTGGGTCTCTGCTCCAGACCTGAGCGGTGCCACCCCTTCCCCTGGGGATGTGTGTCCCCTCCTCCAGGCTGACACTGCAAAATCACCACCCTGAGCCCAGCTCACCCTCTGCATACAGGAGGCAGCAGGCAAGGGGAGGGATGCAGGGATCCCAAACCTCTCACAGGGCAGTTCAAACTCAGCCAGTCTTAAAACAACAAACCCAGCCCCTGACACACCTTCTCAAAGGAGCTTCCAGAGCTTCTGCCAGTGGAAACACTAAACTGGGCTTGATTTTAAACATTTAGTAGCACCTGGCAAGTGGATGAATGGTTGGGACCCTGAAAACCTCTCATGCTGCAATGTGGAAATTCTCAGAAAATGGAAAGCAACAGGCGGCACTTCCCAAGAAGCCAGAACAGAATCCTTCTGATGCAAGGAANCAGGAAAAAAAAACACACAAAAAAAACCCCCATGACAGTTATCTTTCAACACATTTTTAAAGACATTTAAAGACATTTTTAGAGCATTTTCTGCAGGCACAGGACTTGAAATGAGCCAAAAGCAAAGAAGTTGAGCTGAGGAGAGCGACACTCACGGTGCAGGCAGCCGGCATCCCCTGCGAGCTGGGACCACCCTGGGCAGCACCTGTACGTGGTCTGGGACCTCAGCTGGTACACCTGCCTGTAGCCCGTGTAATACACAACCCTGAAACACAAAAACCCCGCCAAAGTCAGCTCCTGCAGCACAAGGGAACTGGGAAGAGCAGAATTTGTAGCTGTTGGGTGCAAATAAAATGAGGGATTTGGTTTGCAAATTGTTTTCCACGTGGCCTGGCAGTGACCACTGATGCTAAGCAAATACTCCTAATTGACTCTAATTAGGAACACAAGAGACAACACCCAGGTCTTCATAACACCCCGGATTATTTTTTCTCCTTTTCTAGATTATTTCACAGCTCTGAGCTCCTCTCTTACACTTCGCACTCACAAAGGAAATGTAATTTTGTTTTTTAATTTTAAGCAGGTATTTCTGCTTTAGTGAGCAGGAGCAGGTGTCTCTAAGCTAAAAAATCGACACAATCCTGATGGCAACACCAAGGTGGTCCAAGAGTTGTGTTGGACACAGCCAGGCTCCACTGCTTGGCAGAGAACACTGAGGGTCCCTTTAACCACTCCCAGTAGTTCCCTCCAGGGTGGGAGCTGGGGGAGTAAAGCAGGGACTGATCTGAAGCGTAAATAAATAAAAGCGACACATTTTTTTGCCCGGAAATTTGGTGTTGTGTGTTTGTGAGAATTGAAACACAGATAATACTTCTGAAGCCGATTTTTAAAAAGCTCCATTGGCAGAACATGAAACTGCTCCACCAAAGCGAATCAGGCAAACAACAACAAATATTTGGCACAGCAGATGTGTTGTGCATGTCCACTGAAAATATTTATCCTAACTCAGTCGAGTTGTTTGATTTTGTCTGAATGTTCCTACAAAAAAAAAAACCAAATAACAGTGAACTGTTAATTCCCAGGAAGGAAACCTTCGGCGACTCCTGCGTGCCAAGCAGCACGTGGAAGCACAGCTGAGAAAAATAAAAGCAGATACCACTTTTTTTTTTTTTTTTGGTTTTGTATGAGCTGTTAACAAATTATGAAGGAAATTGTTGTGTTCCAGAAGCAGCTGAGAAAGCAATTCACAGGCACCAGCCTCCAGCCCAGTGGGATCCTCTTGGTACCAGGAGCTCTCTCCAGCCCAGCCCAGCCCAGCAGGAAAGAGAAGGGGAGATGATGGATGCAGGGTGGTGTGAATACAACAAGGAGGCTCAGAACTGGGGAGGAAAAGGTAGAAATAGTGATGTAGGACAGCTCAGAGCTCCTCGTGCCCCCGCAGTGCCCTGAGCAGCCTCAGTCCCACCCTCCTGGGCGGTTCTGTCGGACACTCCGGACCCTTTGGCCAGTCCAGGCAGCTCTCAAGGACAGGCAAGTATTGTGACAGCCTCGGTGCCTCTGGGTATCTGGGTGCTGCAGATGGGAAAGAGCCACACAGGAGATATTTTATCTTCAGTGTTTCTCTTTTCCTTTGTGTTTTAAGGAGTCCCTGGCACAGAAAACAGGGAATGAGCCAGAACTAGTGGAACCCAGGAAATCCTGCTGCTGGAAAATCCCCTTCCAGCCCCTCTGGGATAGCACAGTGATTCCTTCAAGCTCGGTTATGGAGGGCTGAGCAAAGCTCCCTGCTGTCATTACTCACTGGGAAGCTGCACAGCCGGGAGCAAACCCATCCCTCTGCCAGGAACACGGAGCAGCGCAGCCCGAGGATGCTCCAGCTGAGCAGATGCTGCTTTTCCCAGTCACCTCCAGGAACTCAAAGACACCAAAGCCAATTTCAAGCCAGATCCTGGAGTTGTGAATACACTTCCTGAGCCCCACGCTGCCAGAGCTGGTCCAACTGGAGCAGCTCCAGCATCCCTGCGAGCACCGACACCGCGCGCTCCACTGCCTCGGCTGCCCGGCACAAGGGAACTTGGCAGGACAGCTCCCAGCTCTTGGAAAAGCTTGCTGCAATGGGAACTCCCAGAAGTTTGGAGAGAGGGGATCTGGGACAAAACCTTGCCCAAGGAATGTTCTGCTGATAGTGCTTTCCCTGTCTGGATTTCACAACTCCTGGGGTGAAATCCCTCAGTGGCTTCCCCTCTGTGCTTCCATCAGGAACAGTTTTAGCACTGGGCTGTTCTGATATTTGTAATGAAGCAGAACAGAAAGTTATTTCATTTCAATCCCTTGATTTGTGATGTCAAACCCATCCTGTAAGGAGCTGAAGGGACCGCTGGGCTGAAGAGCTCCCAGCCTTTGAAGTAGAAGCAGACAAGGCACCCATCCTTTCAAAGCCTTCCCTGAAAACGCAGCCAAGAGTCAGACTCTGTTTGCTCCTTTGTTACCAGGACACAGATCTCATCACCAGGGTAATTACTGGCAATTACAGGTTAGGAAGAATTCCTAAAGTCAGGACTTAAAAGCTGTCTCGAGTCCAAGATGTTTCTTTGAAACGACAGCTATCATTTGTACTCTGTAAAGGCTTGTAACTGCCTAATGAGGCCGGAAAAGCAGGTGGAGGACGGAAGCAGCTTGGGCACGTTGTGGTTTGGCTGCTGGGTAGGTAAGAAAAGTTCATTATTTGTGCTGTAACACGTGTCCAGAGCCCTCCTTCCGCAGGGCCTCCTGCCTGGGCTCCCATCTCTGGCCAGCTGGGAACTCAAGGGATGCTATGATTAGGTGGACAAGCACCCAGGGTATGTCCCAACTCCGTGCTCACCTGTGCAAGCCCAACTCTGCTCTTCTGACGTGGGCCTGAGCATGGTGCAGCTCATGGAATGAAAGGAAGGTGGTGACCCTGCAGCAGATCCTGCTGAGCACCACCCCAGCAGTCCCTGCCCTCACAGCTGGTCCTGCACCACCCCATCCCCTGCACCACGGCCACATCTACTGGTGTTTTAGCCAATAAACCCTCACCTGGCCCCAGCTCCTGCCATCATCAGCTCTGTGAGACAAGAGGCACTGAGGGGCTTTGAGGAAGAGACATCTAAAGATACAGGACTAGTGCACGTGATGTGAATAAGTCATTCCATTAACGTGTCTGGATCATAGGAAACAGATGCCATACACTGTCTGAAGATGGGAAACAGCCCACCACGAGGACAAAGCTTCTTCAGAATGAAAACCATGGATAGACCTTCTCTTCGGAAATTCCTTCCCAGCTTAATAACTCTGAGCATCACAGAAATGCCAGGCTGAACCAGAAGCCCCTCCAGCAAAATGTCCAAAGGGTTTACCAAGCTCTCGTGGTCTCCTGCTCTCAGCCAAGAAAAATATCCAGTGAAGTAGCTCTACTCCTTACTGGCAGTTTGTGAGGTCAGGGCCACACCTCTGCTCATGGGACTGTTCACATCAACCTGTAAAGGAACTGCTCTGTCCCCTGTTCATAGAATCACAGAACAGTTTGGGTTGGAAGGGACCTCAAAGATCATCTAGTTTCAACCTCCTGCCATGGGCAAGGACACCTCCCACTAGCCTGCTAAGTGCCAGGTACCAAGGGCTTCCTCCAAGGCGTTTCCTCCTCTTTCCCTTGAGAGCTGTGGGACATCCAGGTGAGCCCCAGCCCACATTGTCTCATCACTGAGACTCCTTGGAGGGCACCAAGGCATTCCCGAGGCTGTTTGCCATTCCAGAACCCAGCCAGGGGAGCAGCATGGGCGCACAGGCGGCTGTCCCCATCCCTCAACAGCTGTGCAGCCGCTGCCCGTGAGCACCAAACTCACTTCCCTAACTGCTGCTGAGGAGTGGGAATCGCTCCTCCTCCCACAAGGAGCAGCCCAGGGCGGAGGGAAGAGCACCTACCTGCGCTCGTAGCCCGTGCACCAGCGGCGGCCCCCGCAGTCCTGCTTCCACACCTTGACCGCGCGGGCCAGGGCCTGCACACACGGCTGCCGCAGCCCCACGACCCCCAGCTCCTGCTCCGCGCAGACGTTCGGCCTGGGACGGAGAAATGCAGGGATGAGAGGGATGCAGGGGATCCAGAGGGTCACAGCTGCGAGGGGTGCAGCGCTCCCGCTGTCTGAATTTCCTGCTGATGGGGCGGGAAGGGATTGGGCAACCCCCGGCATCCACCTCCTCAATGAGTTCAATCACTGCAGGGAAAAGAAACGGTGCCAGGTGGACCAGGCACAGGGGTGGTTTCTTGCTCATTCAGAGCTAAGGGTTGGGAGGCTAATTCCAAGAAATCAAAGAAATGCACTTTGTTTCTTCTCTAATCCTAACTCCTTCTCCAAGCACAAGCCAGTGGGTTTAACTAAGGATGAAGAGGGAGACATTTGTCCCTGACTCCGTGAGCTGCTTGGTATTTGGGGCTGCTTCTGCTGCTTCCAACTCTTCCAGGGTTTTCACAGAGATACTTTCTATAAAAGATGTGAAAGTAACTAATTGGGGCATGGTGAAGCTTAGAGGTTGGAGCTGGCATCTGACTGCTCCAGGCCACTCGATTCCAACCCCGGCATGCTGGCACAGGGCTCTGCTCCAGTGCCTCGTCCAAGAAGTCCTGAAAGTAACTGTCAGGGCAGGGGCACAAAACCCTGACGTGGGGAGTAAAAGCTGCTTCTTCCCAAACCTTTATCTGCTAAAGGACACCCCTTTTTTAAAGAATTAAGCCCCTCGGGGAGGGCGGCTTGGAGTCTGCACCCCCACACCACACCGGCTCCACGGACAAAGGGAATTACAGTGATCCCCTGGCTCCGAGAGACCATCTTCTGGCAGGAGGCCAAATTTGCAAGGAAGTTTTCCAGAGCAGCCAAATGATTAACACCAAACTGTAACTGTAAAATGTAATTAAAAAGAGCAGCCTACGTGCTGCTGGAGTAACAGCACTGGGCGGGGAGGAACGTGGACTAAGGAAGATTTGTGAAGTGAAATAAAAGCAGCAGGTCTGGGAAGAAAGGGCAAAGTATTCACACAAGAATCATCTCTCACACTCACACAACAGTAGCATTTCAGCTAAACCGAGGAGTTCCCTCCTACAGGCAAAGACTATCCCGGTTTTCAATTTTCTATTCCCCTTTTTGCACATCTGGTAGCAAATAAAGACACCCAAAACAACTTCCCCCCCCTGCCCCTTCACTCTCTGCTCCTCACTTCACCCTTGATTTGAAAACGCTGCATTTGGCTCCTGCTTTTCCATTCCCTGCCCGACAAAACCCCTCCGGAACTCTTTCTTCCTACTCACATGTGGGGCTGCAGTTTGCTCCCAGCAGCCAGCGGAGACATTCGCAGCGCCAGGATGAGTGACAGTGCCACTGCAGGAAACTCCATCGCAGCCGCTCCTCTCCCTCCAGGTGCTTCCAGCGGTTGTCCCGGGAATCCCGCAGCCTCCTCCAGCACGGCTCGCCGGTTCCTCCTCCTCCCAGGCTCCTGCTGCCTCCTGTTCCCAACTTGCCGGTGCCTCTCCTTGCAAAGGACAAAGCTATCGGAGCACAGGGGAGTCCTCGCAGCGGGAGAGCGGATTTACCATTCCTGGATGCTTCCTCCCTCTCGGGTTCCGCTCAGTGAGTTTCTGCACTCCGTTGGAAATTACAGTGCAGGTTGCAGCTGGGTTTTCCCCCAGACCAAACCTGGCTTCTCATGCTCGTTTGCTCGCAGTGAAATGCACTGAAGTGACTTTTCCTTCTGCGATTTGCTCCCTGACAAAGCTCGAGGACCTGGGGGCTCACAAGACCTGGGTTGTGCCCGGCAGCGCAGCCCCATGTGGGCTGAGCTGCTCCGGAGCTGCGATCCCCTTCCCAAGGCACTATGAAATCCAGCCCTTGGCAAGGGGAAGGAAGAAGGAGGGGTGCTCTTCTGGCAGGAGAATCTCACCTCCCAGGGGCTTTTCCCGAAGCAGGCAGGGTGATCCTTCACTCCATCCCCAGAGGTGCAGGCATCCTCCTGCCGCAGCTCCACACCTTCCCCCGGAGCCGGGAGGGAGGAACTCCCGCACACACACACCCCAGAGCAGCTTCCCTGCGGTTCGCGGGAGTAACAAAACTTCCCCCTGCCTTTCCCAGGTCCAGCTCCTTTCCCTCACATGCTCTCTTGCCTCTTTCCTCGCTGTCAGTCAGAAATCCCTCCCACGAGCTGTGCCCAGCCCCGAGCAGAGGAGGGGGAGGCCCTGCTCGCAGGGATGGAGCAGCGGTGCTTCGGGGCTATTTCTCCGCAGGCAGCTCTTCTGCACTACCCAAGGCCGGCTGCGGACACACCACCCCAAATCCCCTTTCCCAGAAGCTCTAAAAACATCCCACAGAGATTCTATGTTCCTCATGCACTCCAACAGATAACAAAACTGATTGCTTCCCAAGGAAGTTCTGCTGGCAGGGACACCTCCAACTGCACACAGCAGCCGGCACAATGGGATGGGGAGGAGGAGAGCAGAGCAGGGATGCTGCACTAAACATCTCAAGCACCTGCCAGCAAACCCTCCCCAAGGGCCAGGAGGAGCCAGAGCAGCAGCCAGGCACCTCTGGGCTGCCCCAGGGCACTCCAGAGTTCACCTGGCCTGTGGCAGGTGCTGATTTCCATCAGAGAAGCAGGATAAGAAGGTTTGGAGGAAGGCTGGGATCGTTTCATGGACATATTTTGCGGCTGAAGGACAACCATTAATCAAGATTAAAGTCCCCGAGGGCTATGCCCAAAAGCTGCTGTCTCTTGGAAAAAACTGAAGCAGCTGCTCCTTACACCAGAATCCTCCCAAGGTCACAGCAGTGCCATAAATCCACAAGTCAGAGAAAAGAGCAGGTGAGGGGGGGTTAATGCTTCCACTTAGCAGTAAAATATCAGCCAAGCCTAACGGATGGGAAGAAAACATCCTTCATTCTTCCTCGAGAAGAAAGGCAGCTACATAAAGATGTTTTATAACAACAGAGAGAGCTCCAGGATACAATAAATCCAGGCCTCTGTTTTCCTGTCTGGAATTAAAAAGCTAGGACTTTTCTTACAGCAGGAAACAGACTGCTCCCAGTTAGACTTCCAGGGATTCCTCCCAATGGGCAGGAACCGGGCAGAGCCGGGAGTCGGGCTCCCTCTCCAGGACACGGCTCGAGGCCAAGGAAGGGGACTGATGGGTCCAGCCACAGCTGCCACGCTGCCTCAGGTGACAATCCCGGCTGTCACACAGGCGGGACACAACTCACTGCAGGGTCCTGGCTGGCCTGGCATGGCCACTCTCCCAGGCACAGCCACCCCGGCCAGGCTGTCTGCAGAGAGAAGGGGAAGCTCCGATGGGAAAAGCTGCGCTTTGAGGAGCGACCGAGCACAAAGTCAGCTCTGCAGTTCTTTTAAAGTCCCTTTAAAGCCAGCAGTGAGGTTTCCCACCTAAAGAGACCCGTGTGAGCCAGGGTTGCAGAGAGCACAGCAGGGAATTCGTGGGACACATGTGAAAGACAGATATCTGAAACCCAACCCTGTCTGTGAAGTCAATTTAGTATGTTTTCAATTTTATATAATTTCCCAGCCCAGCCGCCCACCGAGGATGTCATCCTCTGGCTCTGGGTAAAACAGCCCTGAAAGTGGTCCAAGATATGATACGGTTCCATAAATACTGATGATAATATCTGCAGTCATGCCAGAGACCACAGAAACCGAAACATTAACGTGCCATTCATTCCCCAGCATTATTTAATCTTCGCTATCAAGCATGCTGGATGTGATATGGGCGCCAGGGCTCTCCATGCACAATCCTGTCCCTATCCTACACTGCTCTGGTACCTTCCCGAGCTCTGTCCTGATGATATTTAAGGATCTTGCACATCTGATCCAGATCTGCTTCACAGCAGCTCTGCCTGGCCTCTGTAGACCCAGAAATCTTGTTCCTGTGTGAGTATATCAGAGTCTTACCCAGACCACCTGGGCGGAGCAGAGCATCATTCTGGCTAAGCCCAGGGCTTCCCGCTGTACATTATGGGATGTGTGGGGGTTCTTGTCTTAGCCTGAATATTCAGAGTAGAGCTGAGACAGGCCTCATACACCTCTGGGTGTGCAACGGCGGTGGCACCTGGTACCTTGTACAGCCCCAGGTGTGTGACAGAAATGACACGTGGTACTTGAGACAGCTCTGGGCAGGGGATGGTGACAGCACCCAGTCCCTGGTGCAGCCCCAGTGTGTGACAGTGATGGCACCTGGTACCTAACACAGCTCTGGGCAGGCAATAGTGACAGCACCCACCACCTTGTACAGCCTTGCTGTGTGACGGTGACAGCACCCAGCACCTTGTACAAGCCAGGTGCCTATGGTGGCAGTACCTGATACCTGGCACAGCCCCGGGTGTGTGACAGTGACAGCACCTGCTACCCAGGTATCGCTGTGAGCAAGCGAAAGTGACAGCACCCACCACCTTGTACGGCCCCAGGTGTGCGATGGTGACGGCCGCAGCTACAGCCGCCGGTGTGCGACGGCGACAACACCCGCTACCCAGGGCCAGCGCAGCGGGGAGCGCTGCCGTGCCCCGCACCCTGTGACCCGTATCCCGCCGGGCAGGCTCTGCCCCGGTACCGGCCGAGCATCCCGGGCGGGGCTGCAGTGCCGCCTCCCGGCCCGGCGCGGAGCGAGAGGCAGCCCCGGCCGCTC
>VXAD01007707.1:0-28519 GCA_013399195.1 Dicrurus megarhynchus | reverse complement strand
TCGTGTTCCGGGTGCGCGCCGGGAGGGGCGCGGGGGCAGCCGCGGCCCCGGCCCGCACCCCCTGACCTCTGCCTTCTCCCCCCCGCAGCCCGGCACCATCGAGCAGGCGGTGAGCGAGATACGGGTGGTCGTGCTGCCCGCCGAGGACGGGGAGGTGCAGAGCGTGTGGCTGCTCACCGAGTGAGTTCCGCGGCGGGAGGGGACGGGCGCTCGGGGCGGGGGGAGATGAGAGCCAGAGCAGCCTGGGCCCCGCCGGGGTGGTCCAGAGCCGCACATCGCTTTTCTGTATTAAACCTGGTGAATATTAACGTGCGCTCAAGGCCCGGAATGGCCCAGGCTGGCTGCAGCCATCATTATTTCATTATTTCTTTATAACCCAGCCCTCCAGATCCAGACCGACGCGCCCCAGTTAACCCCTTACGAAATGCAGTCCCACAGAGAACCCACTCCTGCAGTAAAGCACGGACGTAGCTTTAACGAACTGACCCAAAGCAGCGAGGCACAGACCCTCAGCCCTGCGCTGGCCCTGCTGATGCAAAGCAAAGGCTGTAACAGAAAATACAGCATCGCTGGGACTTCAGATTTGTTCTCCTCAGCAACTCTCCCGTCTGCCAAGCTGTTGAGTGTTTCTAGCCAGGAGTCAAAACCACTTAAAGCTCAGTCATGTTGTCTCCACAGAATCGATCACTGGAACAACGAGAAGGAGCGCCTCGTCCTCATCACAGACTGGTCCCTCCTGGTCTGCAAGTACAACTTCATCAGCCTGCAGTGCCAGCACGTGACGAGGATTGCCCTCAGCGCCGTGGACACCATCTCCGTGGGGGAGTTCGAGTTCCCACCCAAATCTCTGAACAAGTAAGCTGCCACAGCCTAAGTCTTGTGTGGTTATTGGGAACAGTTTGAGCTGTCAGCCTGACCACTGGAAAGGTCTGAGAATTCTTCCTTTTGCTTGCTTAACTTTGCATACAATTCCTGAAGCTGCATTAGGAGACCTCAGAGTAGCTGCTGGCTTGCTGGGATGGTCAGTAGCTGCAGTAACAGCGAGTTGCTCAAGGACTTTCAAGAGAAGATGAGTAGATTTGGGAGCAGAAGCTTGTCACCATTACATAATGCAGTAAGAAGCAGTAATACCACCTTAAGCATGACTAGAAAGCTGTGAATGTCAGGTCCCCTGTACACCCGGGCTGTCACAGGCTGTGAAGGATGGCCAGGGTGTGCCAGGAGTCCCAGGAGTTTCACCTTCTTGCTCTCAGTTCATAACAACGTCCCTTTGCATGTTTCAGGGGCTGAATTCTTGCATTTCTTGCCTCCAGTAAAATTTATCACTTTTATTTCAGCTTCCAGTTTCAAGCAGGTCTTTCTCAGACAGAACATTTGTAGTTAATCTTGCCTCAAGGACTGCAAAGCCTTACCCTGTTCATTCTGCACTGTCAGGAGGGAAGGTGTCGGCATCCGCATTCAGTGGGACAAGCAAAGCCGTGCCTCCTTCATCAACAGGTGGAACCCCTGGTCCACCAACATCCCCTACGTGACCTTCACCGAGCACCCCATGGCAGATGCTGACGAGAAGATCTCGTCCCTGTGCCGGGTAAGGAAGGGCCTCTGCTGCTCCAGGCAGCTCACTGAGCTCCTAGGGTGGACACAACTCACATTCTTTTGAAGCAATACCTCAATTAATCAAACAAAATCAGTTACATCAGAGAGCTGGGAGCTCCATCTCCCCAGTCTCCAAATTTTGACCTGCAGGGTGGCCCCACTGCCCACTTTTGCCAGCCACCCATAACTGGCTGAAAAATGAAGGAGGCCAAAACCTCCAAAGGTGCAGAGTCCTGTAAAACCCAAAAGCTCATGGATCTTGGGCTGTTCCTGCTCTTACCTACCTGACAGGCTGATGGACTTTTCATTTAGAGCTGCCAGCTACTTAACAGCTGATTTAATTGCTCACTGAAAACCTTCACCGAGGTGGTTCTCAGTTCTTGTTGCAATAGGTGCTTCCCTCTGAAGGTTTTCCTAAAATTAGAACACTATTAAGTGTAATACATGGATCGTGGCAGAACCACAGAAATAAACACGTGGTCACTGATACATCTTTACCCATCCAGCCCCTGTGTCAGTCACACATCAGCAGTGTCCTGTGTGAAATTAACTGGATCATTGAGGTTAAACATCAGAATGTCACTATCACAGCACACAGAGCCCTGACAGCTACAGCTTTAGTGCTAATCCTTCCCCGTTCTCTATCAGCAGCTGCTTGTCTGAACAGTTTGTAAAACAATGCAAAAGCAAGGTGATTTCTTTTCTTTCAGCTGGAAAACTTTCAAACGCAGCTGATCCAGGCTGTGAAGAAAGCCCACAAGGAGGGCCCGGTGCCAGGAAGCACTAACGGGGTGTTGGTGCTGGAGCGGCCCATCCTCATCGAGACCTACCTGGGACTGATGTCCTTCATCAACAACGAGGCCAAGCTGGGATACTCCATGACAAGAGGCAAAATTGGATTTTAAACCCCCTTGCGTGTCATCTGTTCAAGGGCAAGTGAGTTGCTGGTGGTGCCCTGGGGAGAGGGTGCTGAGGGCAGAGCACGTGATAAAGCAGAGTTGTCAGGGGAAAGGAAGGAAAGGGGGTGGTTGTAGGACAGTTCCCAGCTTGTTTGGGGAATGCACAGGTTGGATTTGAAGCAGACACAGGGTGGTGTCAATCCTGTACTTTGCAGCTGATTTACAGCCCTGGCTGGTCCTTACACAGGATGAAGGAGCAGTGGCGTGTTCCGTGTCCCAGTGCCTGCTCTTCCCAGTCCATGAAGTGCCATTGGAACCTGCTAAAAACCCCCGGTGCAAAAACAGCAGAACCTTTGTGCCACGGCCCTGCTGTATCCCTGTGTACGGTGTCAAATCCTGTCGTGTGCTTGGGACTGCTTTGTGCTGTTTAGAGGAACTGCTGTTCCAATCACCGTGATCTCAGTGCTCTGATTAATGCCTGTTAGGAATTTTCGAGGCTGTCAGTCAGTCTTTAACAGTATTTGCTGGCTTTTGCTAAAGCTGCACTGTTCCACCTGCTCAGCAGCAGTTTGTGAACTCAATATGCATTTATGAGCTTCTTGTAAAAATCCCTCTAAGAACCTACTGGAACTTCCTCTCCACTTCTGTTTCTTCGCTGCAGCCACAGAATAAAGACTGTTGTGAGAGAACGTTGCCAAAAGCCTCACAAACACGTTTGCCTTCAAAGCTGTTCTTTGTAAAACTGAAAAGGAATTCTATTTTGGTTAGATTGATACTCTTAGCCATTTTTTCTTAAATCTACTCTAGTTTGGGCCAGGACTTTTTAATGGAGACAGAGAAAACTTTCAGCACTGTGTGTGAGCCTTGGTTCATACATTGCTGCACTGAACCTCTCATCCAGGGATGAAATTCAGAAGCAGCCCGAGAGATTACAGCTGAAATTGCTCAGGAGGTGACTCTAACAAGCTTTTTCCTTGTGCATGACCTTCTCTCCATGCCCTTTCATCAGAGCATTTATCTGCTGGATAAACACTGTGCTGCAGTGGTGGGGGGTTTTTTTGACCTTAATGTAGATGTTTGTGAAACTCCTGTTGCAGTCCATCCTGACTCCAGCTTTCCAAGCTTCTCCATGCATTTTATAAGTGATCTGTTCAATTTTCATTAACCCTGCAGTAAAGTTAAATTTCAACTCTTATTTGGTCTTCATTCTTCATTTTCTGGAGACTGAGGCTGTGAAATTAAGTAGCAAAAGAAAAACCATCCAGTAAATTCCGAAACAAGAGGCTCCCTCCTTGGAAAGACACAGGGGAGAGAACAAGGAAGGATATCCAACTGCTCCTTCCCTACCAAACCATCCACTCCCATTTAGCACCAGAGTTGGGACAAAAACTCCCATTTCAGTTACCTGTAATTCAGCATCCTGAAGTGTTAATCGTGATCCCTCTGGTAAAGATTCCTTGTAATAAATCCATGGTGGCCCAGGCACAGTTACTGTCACCCAAAATTATTTGTGTGCAAGATACAGTTTCTTTGTGCTGGGATAAATCACTACATCATCACATCACTGATCACACTGAAACAGACTTTCAAGTGCAGAGGTGCAGGTTTATAGTTTGTAACTATCAAAATATTTATTGGAAATTAGAAAATTTAAATAATAGCTATACATTATATACACACAGAGCTACAGTCTTAGAAAATAAGAGTTCAGAGTTGAAAAAGAAATGTTTGACTCCATCAATACTCAGGTTTTCTTGCAACAGAGACTCATTCCCTACGTTTCACTTGCTACATCACTTCATTCAAATGCAGTCACAGTATTTCACACACTGAGCTTGGAGCTCCTTCAAATAAATAACTTATAAATACAAACACTTCAGACTGGGCAACAGGTTTTGACTCCTTTCCTCTTTCTTCCTCAGACTTGGGAGCATTTTTAATGCATTTTAGTTCTTTTATTTTACCTCTTCTCTTTCCAAGTAACACACACAGAAGTTGTCCTTACTCAGGAGAACCATGGAGTCCCCACTGGAGTGCCAGGAGAGAGACACGATCTGGAAGTCACCTGCGGGAAGAGATCAGAGTGTGTCAGCAAGGAGCTGGCAGCCCATCCTCCTGCCAGAGGAAAAGGCAGCTGGAATCAGCCACACAAATCCCTGCTGGCCCCGTGCTGCCCTTGAGACATTCGCTGTGTCTCGCTACGAACTCCTCTTTTTCCGAGGGTGAAAACACCCATTCCTCAGCAGCCCCAAGAACACACCTGAGCTATTTCCATGACAACACTCGGGTCAATTTATAAATGGAATAATATTTTGTCACTGATCAGTTGCTGAGAGGTTGTGGCAGCTGCTGCAGTGTTGCTGTCCTATAGCATAGCAACATACCCCTTGCATGTCACTCACAGAAGTTAAAAAACCAGTAACAGGCTAGCGTGATTTCAAATACCCTCTAGCTGTCTTGTTACTTGTTAGATTGATATTGTTCCTCCCCCGAGAGGTCTTTATTGGTTTACTATCANACTGCAGGGCCTCACCTTCCCCGGGCACCTGCACGGCCACGCAGCCGGCCGGGGACCACAGGTACACTCTGCTGGTGCCCGTGCACACGGCCAGGCGGGGCTGGCACGGATCCCACTGGAAACACTGGATCGTGCACAGCTGCTCCAACACCACCGACAGCTTCAGCTTCCGGATGTCCCAGATCCACACGGCGTTGGGAATGTTATCTGCAGAGGAAGCAGCAATCGTGTGATAGCTGAAGGATAAAAGGATCACGCTTGGTTTTTCTAAATGCGCAGCAACAAACAAAATTCATGCAACACAAACCTTTAGGTACACCCCGGGGTTACCACCACTTGAGTTTTGCCAAGCAGAGCCTTCAGGAAATATTCAGCCTTGGAAATATTGCAAAAAAAGGTAAAAGTGACCTAGTCCATCTCCCAGTCCTTCCCTGGCTTTTATCAAATTTGTCTGTCTGATGGGTTTTGCACCTGACCCAGAGCTTTGGCATCCAGGCATGAACAGCCCCTCAGGACCATCAAAGGGAAAAATGGAACATTAATTCCATGACTTTCACTATTCAGAATTCCTCTTGCTATAGGTTGTGCAGAGTTCTGCCTTTCAAGAGACCCAGGCTGTAAGTGGGAAGATTTGTTTCATTTTCGATACAGTGAGCTCACGTAAACTTGAAGAAATATAAAGCCCCACTATTTTCATTAAATACAGAGCCAAGGCTGAGTTCATGCCCTGATCAGCAGTTCTGGCAGCTCACAACAGTTAACACACGCTGGAAGACAAGCTGGGATTCCTCTGTAGTTACACATCTCTCAACAGAGCTGATTTTACAGGGCCATGACTCTTTTTATAGAGCAAAGGATCATTTCTGCTAAGGAAACCCCCCACATGCCACATGGTTTCCCCTCTAAGGCAGGGCACTCGGAACTTACCATTTTTGGTTGCCAGGAAACAGTTATCTGCACTGAAGGCCAACATCCCAACTCCCACTTTGGGATTCGCCCTGTCAGCAACTGGTTTGACGTACTGTAAAGAAACTGGCACCTGGGAAATGTCATCTGGAACGGGAAGTAAAAGTATTTCACTAAGTGAGCCTGGGTGGACAATGCATTTGCATCCAACTGTTAAAACCCCTCATCTCTCAAGTGATAGGACCAAATTTTACTCTTGTGCAAGATGTTCCAATCAAAATTTCAATTGCTTTAAGATACCACATCTTCACACGGCCACCCTACTACTATTCCTGCCCTCCTACAGAAAAGGAAAGGCTGGAAATTCAGGCAAGACTGAGATTAAATCAGGAAAATTAGGAGAGATTAATTTTTCTACTACTTCTTAACTAATATTTCAAACAGTTTTAACCAAAGGTGATTTACAGTGCCACAAACACTCACACTGATTTTTACTGCCCTTGAGAACATCCAGAGGATCTGTTCCACCATCCGAGGGGCAGAGTTCACTTACAATGTTTGTTTAAAGATTTCCCAAGGCAAACTCAAGTGTCTGGTTTGAGTAAACTTTGGCTTACATTTACTCTGTGTGCTGAAGAGAGAACTAGCCAATTCTCTTGTTGGAGGGAAAGAAAGCCTCTCTCTGTCAACAGTTGGGGATTTCTCCACTTCTTTATACACAATCTACAAAGAAACAAGTGAGAGCTCTACAGAAGGGCCTCGGAGAGTTTGAACACGGGGCTGTTACCAAACACCCACATCCCACTGACTCATTTGCACATTTATTACATCTCAGCATCCTCTGGTTCATCAACAGAGGGAAGGGTCTCAGCAGGCAGATATGGAATCCAGTATTCCCAGTGAATTGTGGGCCACGTGGAACCTTGATCAGGAAAAAGACTCCTGGGACAAATACACAAACCTTGAAGTCTACAAACAGTAAGTCTGAGGGAGTGCACCTCGTTCAGTATTTCTGACAGCAAAATACATCATCCCCATTACAGTGGGAACATGAATCTCATTTTTGCAACCAAAAAATCTTTAATCTGATTCTATCACAAATAAAGTGCAGCGCTGCAGAAGGAAAAGAGCAAAAATATTTTAGTGTGCCTGCAACATATTCCCAAACACAAGCACCAGAATAAAACGCAGCAACTGCAATTCCTGTCTGTGTAGTGGAGATTAACAGAGCTATTTCCATTTGTTTTCCATGACATATTTTACACCTAACTGGAAGTTAAGGCATTTTTCAGCTGTGAGAAGCTTTGCTGAGGTGCTTTAATGGCTTGTGCCTTGCTTCTGGTTAAGAGGCAGAGTCATGTGAATATTGCAGGCCTACAATCCACACACAAACTCTGCCAGGAGGTCTGTGCAGTCCCTCTATACTGTTCTTGTTACCTCCAGGGATGAGATCAGCTCAGGATTTTGGGAACAGCAGCTCTGCACCTGCTGCCAACAGCCCAGAATCTGTCAGGCCTTGGAGGTACAGGTATAAAGGATTAAAATCAATGCTGACAGATGTTCCAGGAAATGCCCAGGCTGGATGAGCCTGTCCACACAGGATGGAAAATTTGAACACAATCCAGTTCCAGCACTGTTTAAAGTCAGGAATTGTACAAAGCTGAGACAAATCTCTCCTGTTGAGTTTTCCAGTTTGCTGCTGGCTGCACACCCAGATCTGTAATGCAGCCACCACCTACACCAACGTACACTGGCACGTCACAGGAGCATCTGAGAATCTATTACTGCTCAAGAGAGATGATCACAGATATATTCCATCAAATTTGAAAGGATTCCCACATTTTTCTTACATTCCAAGGTTGCCATGCAATTTCCCAAGACCTAGTGGGGAAAAAGCAAAGTCTCCAGAACGAAATGGATTCATCAGCATCTTTCAGACACAAACAGCACCCAAGCTCTGCCAAGGACTCCATGGATTTGGGATCCACACTTACAGTCTTTTTGCTGGCAACGGTTGCTGGATGGTCAAGCTCCGTGATCTTCTTCCACGTCACATGGTTCAGGATACGCACCTGGCTCAGGAAGCATGGCAAGGGGAGACTGTTAGGACAAAGTTCTCCAGATGGTTTAGCTGAAAGAGGCAGGAAACATTTCTCACCTTTTCATCAAAGCTGCCAATGGCCAGGAACTGGCTGCTGGGACTCCAGGCGATTGATTTGACACCCAGGGGCCACTCGTAGGCACGGAAGGAGGAGAGCAGCCGCCCATCGAGGGAGTACAGCAGGACCTTGTACTGAAACACAGACAGAGCCACTCTAAAAACCAGCGAAGGTGTTAAAAACCACAGGCAGGCAAATCATCCCTGCCAAACTGTGCCTGTTCAACATGCAGCAAGTTAAATACAAAGGTACAAATGGTTATCTATGCGTTGAGAGGCTTCGTTGCTCTCTTTTTGGAGGAGTACTTTCATTAACTGTAAAATCACTGTGCAATGCAATGTCAGTAAAGCTGTAAAAGACTCTTACATTCTTCCAACGTTCTTCTTCCATTATTCTTTCATTATTTCAAAAGCAGCTTCTGCAATGTTCACAATTTTTTTTGCAAGATAAATTAGAAATAATTTGCTGTCACTGAAGATTTACAGAACAGCGACATCCACTTGCAAGGACACCCATCCCTAATACAAGTGTAATATTTAACAAAAGCTGGACTCACAACCTTTTATGCCCAAAAGAAACATTTTAAACACTAATTATTTTAGTCACTGCTTTATACACGATGGCCAAAGACCAGCTTGAACTCTTCAGGAAAATAATCTGCTTTTCCTCCTACCTCCAGGCACGTGTCCCACGCTGCCAGCACACAGCCATTGGGAGCCCACTCAATCCCAGACAGATCCTGGGTTTCAGTGTCAAAATGCTGCTCACAAAAGAGAAACCACAAAACCATCTGAAATATGTCAAGCAATCCTAAGCTAACAGAATGCTCAGTTTTAACCTTTCAAGGGCTACCACAAACACAATAGAGCTTTTTGTGTGCCAGAGTAGCAACAGAAGTATTTCCTCTTGTAATACATGCTGCATTCAGTGGATCTTTGATCCCCTTTACAGAAAAGCCAAAAGTTTCTACACCTTCAAATGAAGAGCATTTCATAAGAAAATTAAATTAGTTACACTGAATCAGTCAAAAATCCAGGAAGCCTAATTCCTTGTCTCAAAGCCTAGTACAGGATCACAGAATCCCAGAATGATTTGGGTAGGAAGGGACCTTAAAGATCATCTTGTCCCATGGGCAAGGACACCTTTCACTAGATCAGGTTGCTCCGAGCCCCATCCAACCTGGCCTTGGACAATTCCAGGGCTCCAGGGGCAGCCACAGCTTCCACTACAAGGTTCATTAGGAAAGAGCTCAGGAACACAACAAACACGTAGTGGTATTTCCCAGATTTTCTCTCATCTTCTGGTGAGGCTCAGAATTTCCAAATTAGAGGTGACACAACACACAGCCAAGTTCTTAGGGAGGTTTAATCGCTCAGATCCAGCCCCTGGCCAGTGCCACCCTCCACGGACTGATCCCGTGTGTGAACAGTTCATATCACACATCCAAAGTACCAAGCACTTGCTGCTCTCACAGTTACTAACGGAGCAGTGTGCAATACGTGCATGGTACCCCCAAAGCAGAGTGGGAGGAGAGGCAGGGCTTACCCTGAGGAGCTGCCAGTTGCTGCACACGAAGATGCTGATGAAATCCTTGCAGTCGCGTCGCTCCGCCACGGCCATGTAGCGCCCGTCCTTGGTGAAAACCACCCCTGCCACGGGACAGATTAATTAAAACTGGCTTAAATAGAAATCAGACAACAAGGCAGAAGAGCTGATGAGTCTTCAGCGAGGAACAGTTACTCCCAATTCAAAGCAGAAATAAAAGAGGAGACAGAATTTTTTCACAGAAGGTCACATTAATCAAGGCAAAGCACAGTGTTACTGATTCATTGTGTCAGCAGTTTTTAAGCTTGGAATGTACAATTTCTCAGGATGCAGAGCCCCAGCGTGCTTCAAAACACATCTAACCACTGACAGTTGTTACATAAACCCAACAGATTTCAAATAACCACTTCATTTAGCCTGGCTAAATGGATCAGTTATGCAACCATCGGGTCTCCACCAACTCCCAGGCATTGCTCCCCATCCACTTGGATTTTACATGGAATACATAATTGTCTTTGTCATCTCTGGGATAGAAGCCTTGGGCAGCAAACTGCTCACCACAGCCATGTGGTCTGACAGCCCTGACACGAGCTTCCCATGTGCAGAAGATGACAAAAGTCACTTTGGATTAATGTTTTTCATCACGAGCACATCCAGCGTAATTTATTGTCTTAAAGGATCCCTCAGAGGCAAACACAACACAGATGCACGTGTGAAGAGCAGGCACAAGGATCAGCTGGAATCCTTCAGTCAACCTGGCTACAGGTGATGCTCAGACCCTGTTCCCAAACATGGGGTTTGTCACTACATTAAATTCATTTTCCCTTTCTGCCCCATTAAAGGACCACTCCCAGGTGGATGTGTGACACTTACCTTGCTGGCACGCTTTGGGGTACTTGATGTAAGACACAGACTTGGTGCACAAGGACCACACCGTGATTCGTAGCTGGCAGAGAGACAGGGAGCAGTTTTAGTTATTTTTGTAGATTTAAAAAAAAATAATTAATAACAAAACATCAACCTAATTCAGCAATACTAAGTGGATCAATTAACCTTCTGTGATTGATTAATTAATTCTGCGGCTATTTTGTATAACACAGTGGCCTGGGAAGCAACTATGAGGAATTGTCTCCCAGTTTCTGGCAGTTAGCAGGGAATTTACCAAGCTTAAATGAGTACTCTAGACGGGAATACAAAATTCACACCACTGATAGGGAGAAAACCTCTTCGAAAACACTGAATTTCCTGACATTAGCACAAATGTGTCTTCCCAATCTATTGCCCAGAGTCACTTCGCAGTTGGAAAAACAGATTTCATCACAGAATCCAGAGGAGAGATGGGGAGTTTCCTGCCTTTATGAATGGATGACAAGCTACAACCACTTCAGAACATTGTATCCCTTGGGAAAAGGCTACCAAGTGTGAAAAAGGAGCTGTATTTTTCGACATTTAGACACCCTCAGCTTTGATGGCTGATTTGCGTTTTGCTCTTCCCTCCTCAGCCACACACAAGAAGGCAACATTACAGAATTACTGAAAAATTCAAAGACACCCAAAACCTGCTATGCAAAGCAAGGCTTTACACTGGTGCTTGGGGGATTTCTGGAGAACTGTGCCTCCACAAGCACCAAGAGCTGCAGAGAGGGCAGGCAGCTGCAGACCCAGCCTCCCCACAGCTCCCCCAAGGTCACAGCTGCACTCCAGGCCCTGCCTTGCCATCTGCACATTACCCAATTAAAAACAAATACTCCCTGTCCCTTAGCAACGGCAGCCCCAGACACATGGGCATTCACCAGCATGGCACGTGAACCTTTGCATTTGGAGCTGGAGCAAGGAATGTTTCCAGGATCAGGTTTTTTTCCTTCTGTTTTCCTGCATTTTGCTGCACCAAGGAAGAGCTACAGGTAGAACTTTTTGCGGTGAAGCACCTCCATCACAAAGCCGCCTTTCCCTGAACCACTGAACACCAAAATTAATCCTGATCCATCACATACAACACCAGCACTGTCTCCATTTCCTCCTCCTCCCACATCCCACACAGCCCAGCAGCATCCCAGCAGCCTTGGGAGGAAGGTTCTGCTACACATTTTTGCAGGTTTGTCCTCAACACAACTTTTCCTTCCCTGAAGTAGCTGGCACTGTTCAGTGGCGACAAAGGATCCTGAGGGAGCACCCTATGGATCTGGTAACACTGCAGGCTCTGTGTTGCAACAGAACCTGAACGTTTTTCTCTTGCTGACACGATCAGTTTCGGTGGGAAGCACAATTCCAGGGATTTACAGGGTTCAAACCAAGCTTCAGAATCCCAGTAAATGCTGCCTCCCCATCAGAGATCCGTGGAGTCCCAGAACAGTCCCTTCTGCCTTACACATCAGACAAACTTCTGAGATTTGAGCAAACAACACAGAAATCTTTTTCCATGGAATCATAGAATGATTTGGGCTGGAAGGGACCTTAAAGCTCATCTTGCCCCACCCCCTGCCATGGACACAGACACCTTCCAGTAGACCAGGTTGCTCCAAGCCCTGTCCAACCTCACTGGGAAGAATTCCTTCCCAGTATCTCACCTAACCCTGACCTCTGTCAGTGTGAAGCCATTCCCCTTTCTCCTGTCACTCCAGGCCCTTGGAAATAGGGGCCCCTCTCCATCTTTCCTGTAAGTTCCCTTCAGGCACTGGAAGGCCACAATGAGGTCACCCCAGAACCTTCTCTTCTCCAGGCTGGACAATCCCAATTCTCCCAGCCTTTCCTCCCAGCAGAGCTGCTCCATCCCTCTGATCTTGGTGCCTCCTCTGGCCTGGCTCCAGCAGCTCCATGTCCTTCCGATGCTGGCACCCCAGAGCTGGAGGCAGCTCTGCAGGTGGGGTCTCACCTGAGCGGGGCAGAAGGGCAGAACCTCCTCCTCTACGTTTAGCAGCTCCTGGAGGAATCCACTACATGAACAACATAAATCAACTTTTATCCCTGGGCCCGCTCACTTCCGGCCACCCAAACCCAGCGTTGTCAGCCTGCTCCTCAGGCAAGATTTACTTTAAAAATACCAACACGATGCCTCCACACATTCTTCTGCAGCAACTGCAGCACTGAAATGCTGCCGGGGACTATTAATTGCAGCCCTAAATGCACTGGCTGCCCCGCCTCCCCTGAGCAAAACACACAGCACACATTCTCCAGCCACTTAATACAAGCTTAGCAGCTGCAGGCTTCAAATGCTGAGGGCTGGATCATCATTCTTCCTGACAAAGGCATCCGAGTACTGCTGCTCAGCCTCATGAACAGCTCCCCTGGCCTGCTGGGCATCAAACACACTTCCATCCTGGACCACACTGGCTGCTTCAAGCCTCAGGAGGCAAAACCTTGCTGCTCATGTTGAGCTCAGGTGCACAGGAAGAGGAAAATCTCTGTAGATGAGAAGGACCACTGAGTTCCCACTGTCACCTCTGCCCTGCCCAAGGTTCAGCCAAAGAAAAGGCAAGGCCACCTTTGTTTTGAAATATTTCTGCATCCACCTCTGCCCCATCACAGAACCACAGAGTCATTTAGGATGGAAAAGCCCTCAAAGGCCACTGAGTCCAACTATTTCCCCAGTGCTGCCAAGGCCACCATTAGACCATGTCCCCAAGCACCACATCTAAATGTCTTTTAAATCCCTATTAAATTTAAATCCCTTTTAAATGTTTCCTATTATCCAATCTAAACCTGCATTTGCTGTAAAGACAGAAGCTTCTCCAAAAGAGTCAAGCTTTGTAACTCCTCAGAGAGGACAATAATGGTTTCCCTGTTCTTCACTGCTGAGCACATGCTCCAGGCACTGGATGTTTTGCTGCCACCACACCCTAATATGGCTGGGGACACTGCCCTGCCCTGTGTGCCCCAAAACATGGACAACAAACTGCCCCAGTGCCTCTGCAGCACTGGGGAGAGCCCAGAGAGCAGAGCCAGCACACATTTCCTGGCACAGTCACACACACAAAAATACACCTGCAAAAACCCAGATTACTAAACCAGATGCCTCTAAGTGTCTGATACGCAAAGCCCTCATCTTCACTCCATCTATCAGCCACAACACACCTTTAACATCTAATAAGATCACAGAATCACAGCGTGGTTTGGGTTGGAAGGGCCATTAAAGATCATCTTGTTTCAAATCCTCTATTCACAGAATCACTGAGGTTGGAAAAGACCAGCAGGATCATTGAGTCCAATCCAAGCTGTGCCTGATCCCCACCTTGTCGCCCAGCCCAGAGCACTGAGTGCCACCTCCAGGGATGGGGACTCCACCACCTCCCTGGGAAGCACCTTCCAATGCTTGACCACCTTTTCCATGAAGAAATTCCTCCTGGTGTCCAACCTGACCCTCCCCTGGCACAGCTTGAGGCTGTGTCCTCTCACCCTGTCGTTTTTCGTCTGTTCAGCTCCACTCTCTCCCCTGCAAGGGCTGCAGGCTCAGAGGAAAGCACACAGATGCGTTCCATAATTCCACTGTAACTTCTCACCCAACTCACACAACCTGATGGTTTGGCCCAGTGCTAGGAACATGCAAAACCAAATCATTTTGATTCCTGAAAGTAGGATCCTTTTCTGTTGTTCCATTTGTGCCCACTCAGACATTCCTACAAACTGAGAAACTCACATTATGTGCTTAATGTACGGATTTCACACCCCCTTCCCTTAACACTGTGTTTACAACTGAATTGTGACAGAAAGGGAAAACCTTCATATTCCCACCTGGAACATTCCATAATCTCATTTAAGTTGCCAACATAAATGAGATGAAGAAGATTAGAAGGATTATGCCACAGCTTGCAGACAGGATCAGGAGCAACAGAAACACCAAACACAGAGGGTGAGAAAAGAAACCAAACGCTTCAAAAATGACAGGAAATTTCCATTGCTGCTCGTTGCCTTTCTCAGGGAATTCATGGAGAAGAGGCAATTGCTTTTATAGCAGGAGAACAGCCCGTGGTCAGTTAAGTCTGCAGCAAGGCCTTCTCCACTGCTCCTTTTGGGGGATACTTTCTCTTCAGCAGAGATGACTCCATTGAGTGGAGTTGTCAAACTCAAATCCTCACGATAATGGTGTCTGAGAAGTTTTCAGCTGTTGTTTTGCAGTGGAAAAACAAACCAAAAGCAGAAGCATTTTTAAAATAGCCTAAAAACAGCTGAGAAATAAAAAGTATTTAGATGGTAACGTGATAAACAGTCTCCAGCGCCGGGCCCAGGACCACGGCTCGATGTTGACAGCTCCAGGCAGGTGTAGGACTGGTGATTTTCAGCAGACAAAAACACACTTTTAAACAACCTACGGCTCAAATGACTGTCAACTCTTGTCCCAGACTTGACTGGGTCACTCGGTCCCCTTACATAGCAGTGTCTGTCAGCACCGGATTTCAGAAGATTATTCGGAGCACATTCCTCGCCAGGAAGCATTTTTCAGCCAACACAGCCACGCACAGTTACTAGGGATTAGCTGGGGTACACACACAGAAACACACACTTCTCCCTGCTGCTGGAGTTCCAAAGAAGCTCCTTAATGCTTAAGGACCTGACATGGAATGAGACAAAGTACAAAGTATTTCGTTTATAAGCACAGCTCTTCAGAGAAACACTCCAGAACATCTTCACACTATTTATCCCAAAACACGAGGGTCATGAGGAAGCAGAGAATCACAGAATCCCAAGATGGCTTGGGTTGGAAGGGACCTTAAAGCTCATCTTATCCCACCTCTGCCACGGGCAGGGACAGCTTCCACTAGACCAGGCTGCTCCAAGCCCTGTCCAGCCTGGCTTTGAGCACTTTTAGGAATGTGAAGAGGATCCATTTGCTTTCCTTCAGATCTTTCACCTGCAGCTCTTGGTTAAGCCCTACCTGTGCCTGTAAATTCTGGTGGAATGATGGCACTGGAAGGAGTCACATTGGGTTCAACACCTTCCACAGGACACACTGATAACGTGGAACTGCCTCCCAGAGTGGATTTCAGCAGAGGAGGAACACTGACCACAAAGAAACCCCACAAATTACCTGATGAATTCCAAGTGTCAGAGGATGGTGCCAGACTCCTTTTTTTGGTCACAGTGACAGGACAAGGAGTAATGGCCATAAACTAAAACACAACAAGTTCCACTCCAACACGAAGAACTTCTTTCCATGGAGGGTGGCAGAGCACTGGAACAGCTTCCCAGGGAGGGTGGGGAGTCTCCCTCTCTGGAGACATTCCAAACCCACCTGGACGCTTTCCTGTGTCACCTGCTCCAGCTGACCCTGCCTTGGCAGGGGGGGTGGACTGGATGATCTCCAGAGGGCCCTCCCAACCCCAACTATTCTGTAATGATTTTTCTGAGGCACTGGTAAGTATAGATTGCTAGAAGGAAATTAGCACGACAACAACCTTTAAAAAAATCAGAGAAAAAGGAAGTTCCTTGCAGGCTTTCAGTGGAGTTCACACGCTGACCTGAAGAATTACGAGAACGAGTGGTTATTTGGTGCTGTTTGAAAGCATCAAGCGACCAAAGCCCAGCTGAGCTGGCTGACAGGGAACCCCCAAACCCTCCAGGCAATTGCTGGATTTGATAACACACTGATATTAATTATCCCCATAGCAATTGTCCTGAGCACTGCCCACGTCCATCCCCCCAGATTTAGCAGGGAGGGAGTAAACACAGCTCCGACCACGGCCCAGCCCTGCCAGCTGTCTGACAACAGCTAATTTAGCAACCTGTTTACAGCTGGAAAGGAAACTTATCCCAACACAGATGCCAACTTGACAAAGGCTTAATGAAATCCTCTAAGGTCAAACCGAGTTCTGTTGGGAGGCAATAAATCCTCGCTGATCCACCCCCACATGCACGTGCCACGAGATCCTCTCTGGGAGCCTCACACAGCCCCAGCCTGCAGTTCTGACTCCTCCGCTGCTGGCTGACCAGCAGGGATGGCTGCACTGCCTCCAGGCTGGAATTCTGAGTTTGTTTTTAATTTTTATTGCTGCTAGCAGGGCAATTCACACCTGGGAAAACCAAGGCCTAAACTCATCACTCCTATCTAAAAGGGCGAGGGAGGGGGTCTGCACACACACACATGGCAGAGTCCCCATCCATATCCCACAGACACCAGGATTTGCCCAAAAAAAGGGGGAATATTTCATCACAGCATGTGAATTCTGTGTTATGGCACAAGGTCCTGCCACCTAAAACCCACCCATAGGTTTGGAGAGAGTAAACACAGAGAGAAAGTGTCTCATATGCAGTTCTTGGCTGTTTTCTGACCTTTCATTATTGTACTGAATAGCAGGAATCATCAGCTCTAATCCAAAGGTGGAAGAGTCAGAAATCAGAGGCCTTCCAAGAAACCCACCATCCACAAACCAATTTGGATTCTACATCAATGTGAGTTCCCCAATACAGGTCTTAATAAGCACTTAGAGGTGTTTTAATTTTAATTTTACAAGTGGTTCCATCAGCACTCTGGCTGCTATGTGTCAAATCAAACAACTGGGAAAGTATTTCCACGATCTGAATCTAAATCTCATCTCATAGGTCAACAAACCTAAGCCTGTATGTTTTTAATTTAAAATCACTCTGAAATGTTTATGATTTGGGTTTTTTTAACTAGAAATCCTGAGTTTTTCTCACTGTGAAAGCAATATATTGAATTTCTAAAACTGCTTTGTTGAATGCCATCAAAATATCAAAATCAAAAAACACCAAGACATGTTCTCAAACATAATTTTACCTTCAAATTTAAGCACCCATTTTCTATCTTATCACCAGAAGCAAGAGGACAAAGTGCTAGCAGAATAACAAACACCCAACCTGGAATTAACCTGAGTTACACACAGGAACACAGAGCTGCGTCCGTGCTCTCCACCACCGCTGCAGCTTTAAGGGCTTTGGGTTATTTTAGGAGGCAAAGGGCAGACAGCAACATCTGACACCGTGGGGAGCAACCCAGCCTCCACACTCACATGGAACTCGGTGGTGTTGAGGATGTGACGACCGTCCGGACTCCAGCATGAAGCCACCAATCCCGCGGAGCCCTCGTCGATCCTACAGTGCCAGGCCGGCTGCTCCAGGGACCAGACCTGGGGCAGGGAGCAACCAGACAGCGCAGGAAGCAACAGCTGACCCAGAGCTCTGCTCAGGAGGATTCCCTGCAGCTGACAACAGGCTCCTGCATCCCGCCCCGGGGAGCTCAGGAGCACCCAACCACCTGCAGCCATGAAGGACTGGCGCTGGATCCCGCTGCAAAAGTGAGTCCCACACCTCTGGGTGATAATGGAAATGGCAAATGATGTGGGGTTGTTTTGTTTCTGTGGCAAGTATTCTGAATATCCGACATTTAAACAGGTTTAGTCCATTTAACAAGCTTGCACGCATTTACTTCCTACTGCAGTAAGAAACTGGTAAGATAATCTCCAATTCTGATCTGTTTTGCTCGATATTTTTATCCTAAATATTCTTTTTCAAACTAAGATGTTTGTCACGGCTCTCAAAATCCTGGCACGCTGTGTTATGCTCAAACTGTGTTATCAATAACATCAGGTGCTTCAGCCAAGCCTCAGACTAGTGCTGGCTGCTAAGCTCTCACTCACATCACACCCAAATCCCAGCAGGAAACACGCCCTGTCCTGCTCTCATCCTCACCTGGACGATGCCTCGCTTGTACAAGGCACACAGGACGAACAGGGAGTCCGAGGACCACTCGATGTACTGGATCTGATCCAGGCAGGTGTAGAGCTGGAGCAGCTGCAGGGAGCTCGCATCCCGAACCACCAAACGGTGCTGCACACATGAGGCCTGGGGGGGACGGGGAGAGGGCTGAGGTGGGGCAGGATCCTGGGTGGAGCACCGGGGCTGTCCCTGCCAGGCTCGCTGCGATCCCAGGTTTAGTTCAGAGAGGATCAATATTGTGTTTTAAAGAAAAAATCCTCCCTGTCAGGGTGGTGAGCCACTGGCACAGGGTGCCCAGAGAAGCCGTGGCTGCCCCTGGATCCCTGGAAGTGTCCAGGGCCAGGTTGGACGGGGCTTGGAGCAACCTGGGATAGTGGAAGGTGTCCCCGCCCATGGCAGGGGCTTTGAACTAGATGAGCTTTAAGGTTCCTTGCACCCCAAACCAGTTGGGGATTCTATAATTCTATTCAATATGCACTGAGCTCCACTGCACACTACAGTGAGAACAGCTAACCCATGGGGAACAGGGGTTTTATAGTAAGAAATATAATCCGTGCTGATTCCATCACTGCTGGCTAAGTAACTCCAGTTTTTAAAAAATTACTTTCTATCTTATAACTATTATTTTATTTCATAGACTCTCAGGATGGTTTAGTCTGGGAGAGACCTAAAGTTCATCCAGTGCCACCCCTGCCATGGGCAGGGACACCTTCCACTGTCCCAGGCTGCTCCAAGCCCCGTCCAGCCTGGCCTTGGACACTTCCAGGGATCCAGGGGCAGCCACAGCTTCTCTGGGCACCCTGTGCCAGGGCCTCCCCACGTTCACAGGGAAGGATTCCTTCCCAATATCCCATCTACCTCTCTCCTCTGGCAGTTTGAAGCCATTCCCCCTTGTCCTGACTCTCCAAACCGCTGTAAAAAGTCCCTCTCCATCTTTCCTGTAGGCTCCCTTCAGGTACTACTTAATTTACTCATTCATCCAACCGATTACGGTTAAGTTAACCTAACTCAGGTCTCCGGTATTGACCCTTATTGACTCAAAGCCTCTCGGCAGCAGCCTCTGAGCTCAGATCCGCANCGCCGGCCCGGCAGGGGGCGCCCGGCGGCGGGAAGCGCGCGGGAAGGCGCCGCGTGAGCCGCATTAGTATGCAAATGAGCCGCTAATGAGCCGGGTAATTACGCGATTAATGAGCTGGAGGGGCGTGTTCCCCCTCCTCTCCCCGTCCTCAGAGAACCCTCCCTTACTTGGCGCCTTTCCGCGGGCAGTGTCCCGCGCCCGGGACTGCCCGGGCTAATTAATCAGCCCTTCTGGCTAATTAATCACCCCTTCCGGCTAATCACCACTGCCGTCTAATTACCAACAGCAACGGGAGCGCAGGCGGGATGTCCCGCCAAGTTCCCCGGACAGGACAGAGGAACTAACAATTGCGATAGAGATACCCCAGCAAAAAAGATGTGAACTGACTGGAATCGACCAATAAATAAATAAATACAGGCACACCAGGGAAGAGGCAGATCCCAGATAACCCTCTTCAGGGGACGTATTCCTTTGGGAAACAGCCCCCTCCCGGTGCAGCCGGCCGCCAGGGAGCAGAAGAGCCACGGGGGGACGAGGAGGGTGACAGGGATGTCTGTGTTCCTCAGTGTCCCCAAAACTCTCTGGTCCCGCGGGCTGAGGCTCCTCTGCATCCCTTCCCCACTGAACAGCCAGGGAGATGCACAACCGCCTCCCTTTGTCCCCCCGGTCTGTAGCCCCGGAATTTTTTGGGTGGCAGCAGCCTGGCTCCCATCCCAGTGACAGCACAGTCCGGGTGGGACCCCCCTCCCTGTCTGGGGGCCACAATCACCACCTCTTAAAAATAAACCTCATGATCAGAGCAAATATTCGAGTCTTGATTTCATTAGGGATTTTTTGGGTTCCAGAAGCTGGTTCCAGCCCCACCGATGTTTTTTGGGGGGTTGAATGCATCGGTTTTCTGTCCCCGCAACAGAGGGACAGACGTGACAGCTGCTCTGCCGTCACCATCTGCCCCACGTGTGATGTGGGGGTGCCTGCGGGCAGGGGGTGTCTGTCGGTCCCCAAGTGGGGACAGGGGACCTGAACACAAGCAGGCTTTGAACAAGGATGAGCAGTGCTCGCTGCCTGCCCCGGGTGGCCGAGGGCAAGCGACCAGCGACACGGGAGCTTGTGAGGAGGGTGCCAGTGTGACAGGGTGAGTCCACAGGATGCAGATAATTAGCCTGGTGGGTGATGGGTTTTAATCAGAAACGTTCAGTCGTCACCCACTGCCCCTCTCCGCGTGCCTTGGCAAGTCGCTGCTCCCTGGGGGAAGCAGCACACGGAATCCCGGAGCCCTTCCCCGTCCCCCAGGCAGGTGGTCCCGGTCGCCCCAGGAGAGATGAGCTGGTCCCTTGGCTGAATGCCAACACAAAACCTGCTCAGTCCATCAGTGTGATGAGGGGAAAAGCCTCCTTTGAGTCCACACTGAGTGTCCTTTGCCGGGTATCCCGTCCCTGGTAGTGTCCAAGGCCGGGTTGGACGGGGCTTGGAGCAACCTGGGACAGCGGAAGGTGTCGCTGCCCATGGCAGGGGCTGCAACAAGAGGATTTTTAAGCTCCCCTCCAACCCGAACCATTCCCTGGTTCTGTGACTGTCATTACAGCCTCGGGCGCGGTGCTGCCGGGTGGCCGCCACCCTTGCAGCCCCCACACCCAGCTTGCCCCGGCGTCACTTTGGCACTGGTGACCAGCTTTAATTCCCTGGCACGCTTGGCTGAGCACTCCCCACCCCCTTGCAACTGCCTCCTATTCCAGGAAGGCGCACAGGAGCTTTTGCCTCACTTTTCACACAGCTTTCCGCGGCTCCAATGTCATTGCCTTGGCGACCGGGACGCTACTCCGCTGTAGTGCAGTAAATAACGTAGATCCTCAGTCCCAGGCTACTCCTGTCTGCGGGAGACCTCCGGCGGAACTCAAAACGCAGGTAAGAAGGGAAAAAAACTACCGAAGGAAACCCCTTGCTGTGGGTACGTGTGAATTTCTCGGCACGACCCTCTCCTGAGCGCTCGATAACGCGGCTGGAAGACGATTTGCGGCCGCTTTGCTTCGTGGGCTTGTGACACAAGATCGAAGTGTCTTGGAAAGTTTGCTCCCAAGTGCCTTAGCTCTGGAGTTAAAGCACTTGTGGAGGAGCCTGGAATGGGCGAAGCAGCGGAGGGGCTGGATCCCGGTGGGATGCGGGGTCCGGCAGCCACAGCCAGGTCCCCGTGCGGGGCTGAGGCTGGGCTGCCAAGGAAGGAGGGGGAGCAGCGGCCTCAGCCTCCTGCCCCATCACCAGCTGCTGTCAGTGACTGCAGCCAGAGAGGATTTCTGTCCAACCTGCCTGCTCCTTGGAAAGAAAATCGTTGATAAGCTGCTGGACACCAGGGAGGGCTCCTGAAATTCAAAGTGAGCTGCAGGAAGGCTCACTCGCTCGCTCTCCGTTGCTTTTACAAACCTCATTTTGCGGGTGTGAATTTAACAGTCCGGGACAAAGGAATGATAGCACAGGGCAGCGTTGGCACCGTGGGGCTGGCAGCGTTTTTGCAAACATGAGGGTGTTTGTTGTGGGCTGGATGAGCCTGATGGGTCCTATTGTGCAGAGGAGAAAAGGTCCAGGGCCAGTTCCCGAGTCATGGAGCAGTTCCGTGGGAGAGGTGGAAACGGCTCTCACAAGTCCTGCTCTCCCAGAGAGCCCTTAGGAATTAGTCATAGCCCTGTTACATCGGGTTTGTGCTTTTATCTCCCTTTAAGGTGGCTGCAAAACGCTGTCATGTTTCGTTCTGGGCTGCTGGAGTGGCGGGATAGCGGTGAATTTGTTATCTGCAAGTGATAACAAACACTGGGCATTTCTGGGTGCTAAACCTGAGCCCTGAAGTTGATGGTGAGATCAGAGATGCTCCTTGCAGAGAGTGCAGAAACTCAGTGGGCAGGCAGCACTCCCAGCAAGGCTAAGAGCCCACAGTGCCCTTCACCGTCCTCATTGTGATGAAAAAAAGCTGAGTTTTAATCATTCTAGTAATTTATTCAGGCTCTGTGGTCACGAACCGTGAGTGAAGCATGTTTGGATAGACAGAGGTTCATCTGCTCTGCTTCTCCAGGGAGTTGTTCTCCCATACTGGGGTGGCTGTAAGGACCTTGGTCCGCGCTTTTCCTTCTCCCTCTGTCTCTGGGACCGGGTTTTCCACAGCAGCATGGAAAACTGAGTACGTGGAGCTTTTCCACACTAATCTTTGGAAATTATTTCAGTGGCAGCTCCCAGGGAAGTTTCATGGGCAGGAGGCACCGGACCCGATGCGACCCCGCCGGCTCCCGCATCCCGGGGGTGGCCGCCCCGCCGTGGGATGAGCCGGATCCCGGAGGGAGCAGAGGTGGAGGATCGCTACTCGCAGGCTTTCTGTCCCCGCTGCCGGGCTCTTTTCCCGTGTGCAGTTTCGCTGCAATGCCCTGACCAGCAACAGAGGGAAGCAGCAATCCAGCGAACGCTGGAGCCGGCTCGGGGTGCACCTCTCCCAGTGAACGCCGGCAAATCCCACCGGCAACCCTGGATGCCAGCACCAGCGCCCTGGTTTGCACGTTTTGGTCTCTTTTCCTCTAGAAACCCGCAATGAATCCAGTGCAGGTCCCTTCCGAGCTGTGCCAGCCGTTGCAAGCATCCCCCACTGCCTCCCTTCCACGTCGAAATGGAAGGGATGGAGAATTCCTTGCTGGATCCTTCCCTGGGTGAGGAGATCTCCACTTTAATAAGTAGTTTGGGGTCTCTGGAGGGGATAATTAATCCTCCTGGTGGAGTCTGGCTGGAGAACTCTTGCTGGAAGAAGTCAAAGATGATATCCCGGGTCTTCCCTTTGGTGTGGGGAGATGGTGACAGCAGGGAGCTGACACAGGGCAGAGGCAGAACAGGCTCCAGACTGGGGGGCTGGGTGGGGCAGGGAGCTGAACCTGGGCTGTGGCTGGTCCTGAACTCAGCCCCAGGTGCCATTTACTCATCCTTGGGCACAGGAATTGCATCCAAGCCATCAGGAATGCTTCCAGAGCAACGCAGAATGAGGCTCTAAGGCTCTTCCCAGTTTAATTTTGATGTGCAGGGAGCTCCCACTGCTTCCCACCGGGGGTCTTTTCCTTCTGCAGGGCCTCACCACCACAGTGCTTTCCCAGCTTCCCAAATGTGAACACCTCCAGCATTCCCTGCATAACGGGGCTCTAAATGGCACCTCCTTCCAGAGGGGATTGCACCAGCACCAGGCAAATTTTGGGGAACTCTATTTGTGAGTAAATTGGTGGGTAAATTCTTCACCACCCCAGGTGCCCGGTGCCAGGCTGTCACTCTCACTGCAGAGGTGCTTTCCCAGGATGAGCAGGGATCAGAGCAGCAGGGATGTGCCTTGACAGCACCAACCACCCCAGCTTCCCTTTGTGCCCCCTGGTTCAGAGCTCAAACATGAAAAGACGCTGGCCTGGCTTTGCACACCCGGGCTGTGCTTTGAAAGAGTGAAAGGGAACTTCCAAAACGCCCTTAAAATAGTCAGATTTCTTTCCTTTTGAAAACGAGAGCAGCCACGTGGTTAGAGCTGGTGTCACCCGTGATGACCACACAGCCGGGGCGGTGCGGAGGTGCTTTCTCCTCTGGAGGAAAAGGCCTGGCTACTTCCTGAAGCTGCTCTGGGCCAGGGAAAGCAGCATGGAAGAAGGGTAAGGCCACCAGCAGTCATCTGCATCTGTTCTAGGCTTTTCTTCCTCTCAAAGCTGCCCTGTAGGTCCTTTCATTTCTCTGTGTGTCACACGTGGGATGAGGAGGGACGGGAGGACAGCCTGTTAGCTGTCCCTGGCATGGGAGCCGTGGGGAACGAGCCCTCCTGTGCCCTCCTGTGCCCTCCTGTGCCGTGGGAACTCCTCCAGGCAGGGTGGCTGCAGATGCTGTGTTTTGTGGAAATCAGCTCACGGGATCTGCTGACGGGGAAAGCTTCCCTGCTTTCATTTTAACTCCCTCCCCTGCAGCCACACGGTCCCCAGCTGAGTCAGAGGGGCCCGGGCCACGCCGAGCATCCCTCACTCGGGGAGCAGTCGCCCTCGGCTCGGCAGCTCGCGCCCAAAAGGCAGGAAGTTTCGGGTTTTCACTATGAGATGTCGTGGCTAAGAGGGAACGCTAACACCAGCGTGGGTGAAAGGGGCAGCCAGATGTGCCTGGGGTGAATCCAAGCCAGCCAGGGCAGGGGAGAGGTCCTGCTGCTTCCAGGGAGCGGGTGAGGGAGCAGGAAGGTGGTTGCCCATAGGGGAAGGCAGCACGAGGCTCAAGATGGCTCCGTGAAACCTCCGGCTCCGGCTGCCGGCTCCGAGATCCGAGGGGCACACGGGGAGAGCTGGNTCAAGATGGCTCCGTGAAACCTCCGGCTCCGGCTGCCGGCTCCCGGCTCCGAGAGGTTCTGGGCACACGGGGAGAGCTGGGCTGGGCTGCTTTCCTCCCATGCCCTAGAGAGAGGCCAAGAATCCTTGTGCAGGGGCGGGGGGAATGGACTGGACTGAGCATGGCTCTGGTTGTGGCTGTGCAGCAGCACCCAGGAGGCTTTGGCTGAAAAAGGGGTTCGTTCCACTGAGCTTGGGTCACCCCTGCCTGCTGCCCTGGCCTGCACTGCTGGGGGTGTGGGCATTGTCCCCATGACGGGCCACGGGGGTGTCCAGTCCTGTGTGTCCCCACCATGGCTCTGGAGGGTTTCTGGTCCTGTGTGTCCCCACGATGGCTCTGGAGGGTTTCTGGTCCTGTGTGTCCCCACGATGGCTCTGGAGGGTTTCTGGTCCTGTGTGTCCCCACGATGGCTCTGGAGGGTTTCTGGTCCTGTGTGTCCCCACGATGGCTCTGGAGGGTTTCTGGTCCTGTGTGTCCCCACGATGGCTCTGGAGGGTTTCTGGTCCTGTGTGTCCCCATGCTGGGCTCTGAGGGTCTCTGGTCCTGTGTGTCCCCACCATGGCTCTGGAAGGTTTCTGGTCCCGTGTGTCTCCCACAAAGGCCCCTGAGGGGTCTCTGGTCCTGTGTGTCTCCCTGATAGCTCTGGGTCTCCCACAAAGGCCCCTGAGGGGTCTCTGGTCCTGTCTGTCCCCATGATGGCTCTGAGGGTTTCTGGTCCTGTGTGTCCCCACGATGGCTCTGGGGGTCCCTGGTCCTGTGTATCTCCCACAAGGGGCCCTGAGGGGTCTCTGGTCCTGTGTGTCCCCACCATGACAAACCCTGGGGATGCCAGTCCTGTGTTTCTCTCATGATGAATCCTGGGGGGTCTCTGGTCTTGGGTGCCCCTCACGATGTACCCTGGGGTCCCTGGTCCTGTGTGTCCCCCACGAGGGGCCCTGAGGGGTCTCTGGTCCCTGCTGTGTTGCTGAGAGCAAGTTGGGATTGAGGGATTCCTGCCCTTGGCTGGCTGCTTTGCTGGAGTGAGATGGCACAGCACAGCATGGCACAGCACGGCACGGCACAGCACGGCACAGCACAGCACGGCACACTGGCAGTGCTGACCCTGCTGTTTCCCTTTGCCCCCAGAGTGATTTATCCCCTGTCGGACTCCCCCGCTCTGAAGATGTCCCAGTCATCCCCAGCTGATGAAGGCACCACGTTCGAGCACCTCTGGAGCACGCTGTGAGTGGGGTGTGAGCATCCCCGTGGGGGGTGTTCGGAGGCAGCAGTGGCTCTTTGGTGGCTCTTGGCCCAAGACAAATTTCCTTTCGCATCCTCTGCTTTCCACAGACGCCTTTGCCACCTGGCGAATTCTGCTCCCCAGGTCCCAGACTCTCTGCTCGGGGCAATTCCATTTGCCAAACAGCACGGCACAGTCTGTCTCATGGGTAGCTCCCTCCTGGCTGCAGTGCTCCAGGGCAGCATGGAGATGGTGTCAGGGCCAGAGCAGAGCTCCCCTCAAGATGGGACCCTTAATTCTAAAATTAAACATCTTCCAGGCCCACAAAGACATTTGTAAGTCTTCTGGCCTTTAGGCCTCGTGCTCTAATCCAGCAAGGGAGAAGGATCGTGCTTCATTTCACCTTCTTCCTCCCTTGGTCCCCTCACGTAAAGACATCCCAGGGGGACAGATATGCTGGAGCAGCTGTGTGGATGCAAAATTTCCTACGTCTCTGCTTGCTTTACCTGCCAGGTAAAGCCTGCTCTGTCATGTGGAAATAAAAGCAGAGGATGGAGGAAGAAGTTGGGAAAGGGACAAGGTCTGAGGGGACAGCGAGTTGCTGGGGTGGGGGGTGATAGGGGTGGCACAGGCTGCATTGGAGAGCTGGGGAGATGACTGTGCCCTCACCTTCTCCTCAGGGAGCCAGACAGCACCTACTTCGACCTCCCTCCAGCCAACCCCGCCGGCAGCAACGAGGTCTCCAACCGCACAGAGGTCACGATGGACGTGTTCCAGATGAGAGGCATGAGCGACTCGGTGATGGTGAGTGTGCTCAGACGGCAGGGACGGGGACCTGCACCAGGCACGGAGTTGATTTCCCTGCAGGGGTGGGCTGGGGGCTCTGGGGGAGGCGCTGGGGTGTTTGCTGGTTCGTAAACCGAGCCCAACCTCGCTGGTGCAGCACTGCTGGCACTGGTGCAGGGTCTGGTCACCTGTAATGGATGGCTCAGGGTTCTGGTGCAGGGTCTGGTCACCTGTAACAATGGCTCAGGGTTCTGGTGCAGGGTCTGGTCACCTGTAATGGATGGCTCAGGGTTCTGGTGCAGGGTCTGGTCACCTGTAATGGATGGCTCAGGGTTCTGGTGCAGGGTCTGGTCACCTGTAATGGATGGCACAGGGTTCTGGCGCAGGGTCTGGTCACCTGTAATGGATGGCACAGGGTTCTGGCGCAGGGTCTGGTCACCTGTAATGGGTGGCACCGGGTTCTGGTGCAGGGTCTGGTCACCTGTAACAATGGCTCAGGGGTCAGTAAAAGCGTGGCTACTTATTGGTGGGTAACACCAGTGCAGGCAGCAGCGGGGGCTCGGAGCTCTAGGGGAGTGCCAGGACAGGAGCAGAGAGCCATTCGCTCCGGGACAAACGGTGTGGAGTAAAAGCCATTTGTGAGCTGCTGCGGAGGCAGAGCTGCTGGAGGGGCGCGCCGTGCTCCCGGCTCTGCTCCCACCACAGCCCCAGCTCCGTGCCGCTGCCCTTTCTGCGAGAAGCCTTTGCTTCTGCTTAAGACAAAGTCTTGGAAAAGCATCGCGGGCGTGCGAGACATCCCGGCCGCTTGCGCGCGTTCGGTGGCGCCCGGGAGTATCCCTGAGGCTGCCTTGGCCGTCGGCTGCATCTCCCTGCGGAGAGCCGCTGCTTCCCTCCAGAAAGCCGCCGTTTCCCTCGCCGACAGCTTGCCTCCCCTCCCCCAGCCCCTTTTCCCTCGCTTTCCGCTCGCTTTCCCTCCCTTCCCCGGCCTTTCGCAGCGGGCAGGGGCCGGGCAGAGCGCTGCTAATTGGGGCTGCGCCCCTCGCTGAGCGAGCCCTCGCCTTTCCCCTCGCTCCCGCTGTAACCTAAGCCGAGCCCGGCGGGGCCGGAGCGGCCTGGGGTGCATGACAAGAAGTGCTCTGGTAACGGGATGCCTGAGGGAAAGGCAAGAGAGGGGAGAGGCTGCAGAGGGTCCGTGCTGATTCCCGCTGTTCTTGGCGCACGGTGGTGCCAGGGCGGTGCTGACGCTCTGTGGCTGCGAGCAGCTCACCCCAATGCTCTGTCAGGCATCTATCCCTGTCTGTTCTTGTCTAGCCCTCTACATATCCATCCATCCATCCATCCACCCATCCATCCACCCATCCATCCATCCATCCATCCATCCATCCATCCCTCCACACATCCATCCTCACCTACGCGTATCTATCCATCCAAATGGAGATAACTCCCTATCTCCCAGACACGGAGCTCTCACAGACTCACTGCACTGCCTGCTCAGTGCAAGGGTGGCCACCTCGATGTGCTGGTGACAGGTGCCAGCCCAGCGGGTCTCCAGCCCCGTGCGGCTGGAAGAAGCTTTTGGGAGCGGGATGCGGGCAGGTTGGGTGGTGGAGCTGGACCCCTGCTCTCCCTGCAGTGGGAATGGTTGGTATCGCCCAGTCCATCACTGGGCAAGCTGGGGCCTGCCCTGTGCTTTAATGAATAGTCATGAGGGACAGAAGGGGTGGGCCCCGTTTTGTTGTTGGATGCAGCGAGTTGACAGAACTAAGGGAGATGAAAAAAGCA
>VXAD01007451.1:0-13312 GCA_013399195.1 Dicrurus megarhynchus | reverse complement strand
CTATTTTTTTTATTACTGCTTTCAGAAATGAGAGTGGAAATAATAGAGCTGGCAGAGCTTCCAAGCAGTGCTATGCCATTGCTGTTCACTGCATCCACATAAATTACTGGTGGCTGTGAGGCAGCACGAATGGAACTACAGTTGTGACCCAATAAAGATGAGGCGCAGAAATTCTTGAAATAAGTACATAGGGATTTGGCTAGCCAGGTTCCTTAGGACTCAACACCTTCAACTGGCAGCATCATCTCCACTTCTTCCCAGTTATTACAACCTCCCAGGAACATCTGTTAGAGCCTGGTTGAGACTGGATGAGCTGCATCTCTGCGGGAGTACTGTCTTCATTCAGCACCTATGGAGATCATGGTAACTTTTTTGTTGCAGTGGCTTAAGCCAAGACTGTGAAGCTTACTGTCTCCTAAAATTTGCCTATGTTTAAAAGAATTTTTTATTTTAGAAAATGTACACAAAAGTAACTTTTTTACTAAGATTTTAAGTAAGAACATTTTTTTTAATCTGTGCAAAGAAAACGGAACTTTCTTTCCTGGTTTTGTTCTTATGCCTTTAGGAATGCTAGACCTGGAAGCTTTTCTTAACCCGAGGCAGGTCCATGCCTGTGCTACATCACAGCTGCGTAAGTAGATGTGTGGGCACAAAGTTCTCATCCTGACCCAGACCTGTTGGCTTGACCTTTTACTGCCTTTTTAGTGGTCTCTGCCTGACCCTGGTCACTCTCTCTGGCCCCGAGCCTGACCTGGGACTGCCACTCTTCATCCTGACTCGTCACTGCTCATGTCAGCCAAAACAGGGCTCCTGGCTCTCCTGCCCTCATGGGGCTGCCGGCCCCTTCCCTGACACCTCTCTGCAGGGCCAGGGAGAGAAGCCTTCTTAGAGTGGGGCCAGGAACCAAGGGAGAAATTGTGGAGCTGGAAAAGGCATGTTCATTTTGCCAAAAAAGGTGTAGGGCTCCTTCACTTCCGACTCTTACCCTTTGGAAAGCTTTGGGATAATTTTTTGTGCCAGGAAATGATGTTGGTATTGGACTGAAGTGGCTCAGAAATGGAATAAGCTGTATTTATGAGAAAATACTGAAATGCTTCAACTACATCTACCTTGTATTAAATTAACTTTGTCCTTTGAGAGCAAAATGCTCTTATCTGGGTTGTGGTGTTTTGGAATTTTTCTGCCTTCTTCTGGTTAGGTTTGGTTTGGTTTTTGACTAAGGAAAATTCTGTAGAAAGAAGCGAGTTGTAGCTAACATTTCTACAGACGCAACTGAACGTAAAAATGCCATATAAATATCAAGACTTACTAGTTTTCCACAGCTGAAGATGACTTTGGACAGGCAATGGACAAGCTAGAAACTGATCCATGCATTTTTAATCCATACGCATTCGTCCCCTGTATCTAAAACACTGTGGTAGTTTTATTCACAAAAGAGCTTGAACATTGCAACAGCGAGCTCCACTACAATCCCAGTGAGGCTTAATGGTGCAAGACAACACAACCTAAGGAGATGTTTTTTCATCTCTATTTTTTGGTGGTGTTCAGGGAAGGCTGTAAAAACACTCTCAGACAAAAATGCTTCAGACCTACATGTTCTCATGATGAGGAAAGATTATGAAAACTTGAATTTTTTCTTTCTTTGGTAGGCAAAGCTGAGAGAAAATTTCTGAAGATTTGTCCCAGATTCATAAGTTCTGCAGCTCTCTGAAGCATACTTTGGTGAATATGTATTTTGACTAGGAGGCACAACTTAACACCCGCTGATCTGATGGGGGATTTGTGACAGCTTCAGTCATCACAGCTATTTCTCTTCCCTGAAAGTGGCTGATGAGTTTCGTGAGGGAATCATGTCTCTCTGCCCACTCAGAGGTCTGAGTGCTGTAATTCTGAGTAAGGCATCATTACCCTTTCCACACTTTTAAATTTTTCCTGGTCTCTGTAAGCACCTCAGAATTCCCTGTCTCAAACATCCATATAATAATGGACATCTGCTTTACTACTGGAAATCTGTCCAATGCCCTTCAGCCCTTAATTTGCTGCTAAATCCCTCATTTAGTTCGTATTTCCTGTGCCTTTTATGTCTCTGTTTTGACACTTTAATTTTGATACCTACAGTACCTTAACCTTTTAGAGACCACCGCTAGGCTTTCAAATAACGTGTTCAAACAACATTTTTGCTCTCTTTTCACCGAATATTCTTGAACTGCGGCTCTTCTGCAGCCTCATATGTCGGTTCAGTCTCTCTTTCACACTGTTACCCTCCAAGGCCAGTCTTCTAGCCTGTCTTGCTGTCAAAAATGCCAATCTCTTTTGCATTCCATAAATTATCACCTGAATACTTTGCTTATTCCTTGCCATTACTATGCTTTGAGCTTTTTTCAGATAACTGCCTCCCTTACATAACTGTGCTGTAAGGTGCTATCCATGATTACTCATGCCTGAGCTTAATTTTCTCCTTCAATTAAAACCATTAAATTGGTCAGTCAGGAAATCAATTAATTATTTCTCCTAAACTCCAGCCAAGCTAGGACTCTGAATATCAGTCAGTCAGAAAATATGTTAACTCCTGAGTGGGCTGGAAATGTAACTTGCAAAGTTAGTAGTTACGTCACATGCCATCATTGCCTTTAGAATGAACAATAAAATTAAGCATACCTGAAAAGCTGGCTGTGGGTTTGGATAATACATCATTCTTCTGATGCCAAGGCCTGTATGACACTTGTGTTTCAGTGTCTGTAAGCTCACTGATGAGAGAAAGAGTTTGCCTTCTCTCCAGGGAAAGCTTACTCTGAGACTGAAAACCAGATTAATACATAAGAGAGTTGTTCGTGAAAAAGATGGAGGAAAATATGAGGAGAGGCAGAAAAGCCTGTTCTGGAAGAGAAAGGTGTTGAGCAATTTGGGTCTCACTGAAGACAGACATCAAAGCACTAGAGAATGAGAGCTGGGCCCTTGACAGATTCAGTCACTGAAGTTTGAATCGAAGGGAATAGCACTTTGTACTGACAACATTTCAGTAGGGCTCCACAGAATGAAATTATGATGCTGTTTGCTTCAAATTTTGAGCTTCTAATCAGAGACCGATATAAAACCTTAAAAGTGACACCAGCTGGGTGGGGGTGAGGAAACCGTTTCTTCTTTACTCTTAAGTGGCACCTCCCAGAGCCAGCGAACTCTTGAGTTTGCTGTATGAGGGGGACCAGCAAATGAAAATGGATCCTGGCCCGATACCCCCCACTCCTTGAGGCCCAGCCCTTTGCCCATTGAGAAGATGCAAAGGCATCTGAAGTGAGTATTTCATTTGAGGGGGATTTTTCACGGGTATAACTTGCACGGACTCTTTATGTCTGTGTGCATGCAAGTGTGAATCCTAGGTTCTTGTCAGATTTGTATTCAAGTTAGAGCTGAAGTGAGTTACTGTCATGCTTATAGCAAACTACATAGAATCTACTGTTAAATTGCCTAAATTAGGCTGTCAATTCAGTGCTGCCAAAACTTTAGGCCTAAACTGTTTGTCAAGTCCAGGGCTAGGTTTGGCAAGGAACTCCACTCTGAACCTTATGACTCAAGGGGATCCCTTCCTCCTTTTTATCCTTACCCTTTTTTATATCCTCACTTTTTTTGCATTCCCAACCTCCACCTAGATAACTTTTGGTTGATTTTAGATTTTTAGTCTGATTGATTTTCTATTTTTAGTCCTATTTTTCTCTGTATGCTTTAACCATCCAGTAAGTATTAGGGTGAACCTTGTCAATGAACTTTGGCATTGTTTTTACTTTTATATTAATCCTTCTTTTGCCAATACCTTTGCTGGTGACTTTCTTTGAGTGACCTAAACCATTCATTTGCAACAGCTTGTAAACAATTTTGAGGGTGGATGACAGATATGGAAAGAAAAAGCAGCTTCTCCACTTCCTCTTGGGAAAAAAAGGGAAAGTAAGTGTGTTTTCACTCACATACAGAACATTTTTCCACATAATTTCTGCTCTTTCATTATGAATGTTGCACACAGTACACTTCAGTTGTCAGAATATTTATGCAGTTATACTGCATAAATAGGCTTTGTTTTAGGAAATTTCATTTCCACAGAAGAGGACACTATTTCCTCAAATGTCATGTACCTTGTTGCTTCCTGCCATGTCTTTCTAGGACCAAAAATTGCTGAAATGAACACTGGAAAGAAATGGGGTTTTTTTTCCAGGTATTTGGCTTTAACTCATTCCTGTGGAGTTGTTTTTTTTTCTCACTTTCCTTCTTACTCTAAAGACTGGCACTTCACTGCAACTAAAGCAGTGCAAGAGATCCCTCACTGCAGAGCCAAGCCTCAGCCCTTTTACACAAATACAGAGGTCTACGGAGTCTTTGGAGACCTCTTGCCTTCACCGAACTTTCCTCCTCTGAACCAAGCCTTGCAATCACGTTTTAGGAGTATACAAAACCACCACCAAAAAAACCCCTCTGCCTTGGGAAATTAATATTCTTGTTTGTCGAGGAGTAGCACATAAAATACCTACAACTTTTCCTCACAGCACTTTCAATGACTTTCACTGTTTAACTGGCTCACAGCTGACAAATCTGGTGTGGGCTTGTCTCCGATGATCAAGTTATCTCCAGCAGAGTACAGAGGATGCTTTTCATCTTCATACATTGTCTCAGAGGGTAAAGACTTGTTCATTTCCAATGTCTGATCTGTGAGGGCTTTCTGGAGACTCACGTGAAGATGTAGCAGGATACAAAACTGAACACACAGCAATGAACTTCCCACTTCAAAATTAAACTGTTGAAGGTGACAGATGCATCATAAGGTGTGTAATGCACAGGAGGTGTTAATGGCCAACCCAATTATGTGTAGGGTTTTTGACTGGGGGTTATTGGTCTTTCTGTTGTGCTACGTGTGAGTAGGGACAGAGAGATAACAATGCCTCCTGGACTGAGGCTCGTGGAGGTAATTTTTGTGGGACTTAATGCTGGCTACCCCAGCACTGTAGACATGGATTGCCTGAGGAAATGGCAGTGTATTACATCAATCACATAACTAAATTTCTCATCATTTTAGTTCTGCGTCTTCTTCTTACAGCCAGATTCCTTTTTTCCTCTGTGGGTGGTAGAGACTGGTCTTTAAATAGGTGCAGACAGAGAGATTCCTCAGGCATTTAGCTGATCTGCCATGGCATGGGTCAGGGCTTTGTTCTGTAACAGCTCTATTGCCCTTTCACTAACCTACTGTCCCTTCTTCAGAGATATCTCATCTGAGAGTATTTGCCCTTGCTTTGAAACTCTTTTCAAGCCTTTCCTGGTTTGACACAGATACTTTTTCTTTTGATCCTTGCAGTCAGGGTCAGAATCTCAGTCTCAGATGTTAGTATCTCTGTGGATGTGGGCTGTTCCTAACTGGATTCACTGGAACACTGTACTGAGAAACTCACTAATTGTTAGTGTGTGTTAAACAGGCAGGAAGCCTGCTGGCAGAGAATCACCACTAGTAAATTCCTTCACAGTCTATTAAAAAGAAAGGGAAACCTTTGGAACTGGCTCATCAACACTTGCCACAGTGCTAGAGTCCTCCTGCTATTATTTTCCTTTTGTGCAGTCTCATTTGACCCAGCTAGACAGATGTGATGTTATTAGAGACACTCATGTATCAGCTGGCAGCCATCCTCTTTTTGATTTTATGTCTGTCAATAAAGTACTGTGGAGTTGCCTGATATAACAATGTCAAAGAAAGAATGTCATCTCTATGTTTAGAGTGATTTTAAAGGACTCTGTCCTTATGTACAAGTCAATACAGTGAGGTATAGAAGATATTCTTCAAACACAGAACTGACCTCTTCTAACATTTTTCTTTGGGAAAGCATCTGTGAGATGAATTTTACGTGAAATTTCATTCTGTGAAACCTTCAACATATATTTTCTACAAAGTTCTTTCTTTTTTCATGTCACTATTTCTTAAAGTCTGCTTAGTAGGATGATATATAGATTGCTTATAAATGCTTTATTGTGTTTCACATGCTTTATAGGGATTATAGAGCTCTGGGGCCAAAAAATAAAAAAAGGCTTTGATTTCTGCATTGCTCATTCCACAATATCCCTGTGCATGCAACCCAAAATCATAAATATTGTATGAAAGCTGATAGCTTTATTGAAGCAATGTGTTATGCCCCTTCTCTTTCGATTCCATCACATCACATGGGGAAAGGACTGGCAAATGGCCTCAGCAGTGTTATATTTCAAGGTCTTTATGGGCCCAGAATGGAATGATGCTCCAGACAGCCACAAGCTTTTGTTGTCTCTCCAGTTTATTGGTATTCCACTGAGATGATGTCATTCCCATGCTTCTAGATCACTCATTCAGCTGATAACTTCTTGTACTCCGAGCTGGCCTTTTTAAGCGTCTCTTTTGCCTGGGGTACAGAAAAAGCACAGACTAATATGTGTTAATGTCCCTGGCACTGGTCAATTTGTGTGTCCCTTGGACTGTTTGGTTTCTATGACATTTCGTGTCTCTCAACTCTTGCTGAAACTGAGGAAAAAAGAGTATTCTCTGAATTTGATGCAGTCAAAATGGGGGAAGGAAGAATGAAAACTCAATATGAAAAATTATTTTCATTTAACACCTCAGTTGTCTGACAAGATCATTACGCTTTCTGTTTTCATTTCTCCCTTAGTCTATTGAATGCTGAATTGTCAATTTATAGCTGAAGAGGTGGTGTATTTATTCCCTTCCTGCATCATATAAGTCACAGTGAAATCCATTTCTGAAATAAAAAACTACTGAGAGGGTGATATGAGTAAGACTGGATTTAACAATTAAAATCCCTCCAAAGAATGACTTTTAACTTCTATTGCAGCCTTATGAATGACAGTGGAAATGCTACTAATTTAATATCATCCCAATTCTATGAATTTTAATGGTGTATTATCATGTCAGTCATTTTATATCTGAGTCTAATTAGCAGTTGGACACCATTATTGTAATGATTTCCTATAACGGGTAAGCTGGAAGTGGGAGTACTTAACAGCTGGATAGAATGCATGAGGTCTGAGAAGAAGTGTTTCTTAAAGAGTTCTCTTCAATCTTTAGATTACAGCCCAGGATCCTGACGATATGTCTTGAACTGGTCATGAATCACCAGTCCATCACCACGTCATTTTCTTCCACTTCATCACTGGAAAAGATTAATTATTCGAGCAGACAGCAATGCTGAAAAATGTTTGGATACTATGCTAGAAAACTGTGCCTAGCCATCCAAAATACCTAGAAGAGTTAATTTTGTAAATTCCAGGTAAAGTAAAAGGTGACTTGGTTCATAATATGCCACAGTAGAGAGAAAATACTGATGCGTGATTTTTTATCTTACAGGAAGAAAACTCTTGTTGTGGTTGTTTCTGGTTTTGATTTTTTTTTTTTTTTTAGAGAAACCCCCAGGTATCTACGAGTGGAGTGGCTCCAGGCGTGGGGGAGAATAATCATCACAGACTTTTTCTCCCGCCATGGGGGCAACTGAACCAAACNTGTGTGCCTTAACAAGCTGGAGGAGTATCTGAATTTTTTTACAAAAGTAAGTTGCAAATGGGAAAAAGAAAGCTCAAGCAGTGAGAAACCTTTAATGGAAGTGACTGCTCCTCTGGAAATGGCTACACGATTTCACTGAAAAATTCAAGAAGGAACTTATTTTTTGCCGATTCATTTGTTTTCACAGAGTTTAGCTGCCCTATTTCTTTACTGATAGAATATTAAATCTATCTTGAAGAATTAGATCCATACCATTGTGGCATTTATTAGCTTGACTAGATGAAGGAAAGTAGGCTTTCCTTCCAAGAGTTTAGTGATTTTCTGTCTTTTATTCTCCTCTCACTGTTATGGTGACTAATTACTGAAAATATGCTGCTTTTACTGAGCTCTCTCAAGGCAAGCCAATTACATGGCTCTAATTAAGTGATTTGTTATGCAGACTTAACTTTTCCCATTTCATAAAGAGTGGCTTTATACTGTCTTGAGAAAGAGAAAAGGGGTACTTCTAACATAAGTAGCAAGAAACTTCAAATCTTGATTTTGCCTCCAGAGGAAAAAAATGAGAATATAAAATACTCCACTGATATTTTTCTTCCTGAAGAGAATAGGATGCTGACAGTATCCTGATGTTCTCTTTTCACATTTTTCACTTAGTAAATTCTAATCTTGCTAAATGGAGGAGCTTACAGGAACACAGCGTAGTAAGAGATACTTAAATGAGCTTTAAGCCAGACGGCATTCTTAAGAATGAGCTACTTGAGCAGTCTTCAAGAAATTAGTTATTAATCTCAATTTATTTTCTAGTAGATGGCTTTACCTGCAAAACACAACACAACTGCATTTGACATCATGTGCAAGGATTGCTCCTAAAAAAGACTGGGATGTGCGATAATATTATCATGCATTGCATTTTCTCCACATTTTAAAAGCCTGGGGAAAACCAAAATACATGTTTATTTTTTTTTTAACAGCTTTCAGATCAGCGACAAATATATAAAGATTGTGTGTGAAATGATATTATCATTGCTGTAAGCAACTTATTCAAATCCATTTCTGTAATTAACAAGGTTTAAAATGAAATGGTGTTCTTTAGAAATGGATGATGGGATAGGCTATAGCTACAGCTTCCACATCAACACACATCCCTGTAATGCCTTTATTAACACATTCATAATTTGACTTACATGTTTGCAATACAGCTGGCCTTGTCTCAAATTATTGCACACTGATGCTGCAGCATTAAAGACATTAAGAAATTAAGGTACAGGCTCAAATTTACTGCTAAATATTTGATGTGTTAACTCCATTAAAGTGATCCCATACTTACCATATGGACATACTTTTTTCCTTTTGGAAAAGATCTCAGCTTGCATAATGTTTTTGAATGCTTCAGATGTTCATTTCTTGGTGTACAATTTTTTTTTTTTTTTTGAGTATATCTGAAAGATGCCCCACAAAGTTCTATGTAATGATACTTATTAATAGTTGGTGTAAGAAAATCACAATCAGTATGTCTTTATCCATTCTTCCTCGGAACTGGAGAGAAAAGTAAACAAGTATTCTGGAAAAATAATGGTTTATGCTGGCTGATATATGATCTGTGACATAAGCATTGGCATTCAGACTTTTTAAAATACTCAGGATTTATCTTCTTTAAAGACAGATTAGAAACAGCTCAACTTATGGGAAAAACTTGGGAAAGAATGCTTTGATATTTTAATAAGTTCATATACTTTATTTCCATTTGTTCTCTTTCTCCTTTTATACATCATATTCTTTCTTTCCCAAACTAAAAATGTTCTGCTTTTTGAGCTATTTGGTATTAAAGTGGAGGTATTTCATCAGTCAGATAAAGATCTATAAATATGTGCTCTAACTAGTGATAGTATTTATCAGGCATTGATCACCATTTTTCCTGGCGTAAAACAGTAACCAAAATGCTTTCACAGCCCAGTCAGTTTATTAATCTAATGTTACATTGACCTGCCAAATCAAAAATTTGATGAATGATGTTATCTAAATTCAATGGGCATCCATAAAAATGGAAGCGGTTTTAGGAAAAGAAGGGAGAGAGAAAAATGTATCTAAAAAAAATCAGAATTATGAGGAAAACTGCAACAGAAATACAGGCTGTAAATGATAGTGTTTTGAATATTATGCTAAACTGGCATCTTCCCTACAGACACCTCAAGGGAAGTTCTACCTGAACTCTAAATCTATGGAAGCAGTTGGATCCCATCACTTCATTATGTTTAGAGACAAGAAACCTAAATTAATTTTTTTGTCAGTTTTTTGAAAGTTTTTGTTTGGGAAAAACCTTTAAACCTTGCTACCCTTTAAAGAAGGTCTCCTTCACACCTCTAGCGTTCAGTTGGTTTTAGAGAAATCGTATTGAACAAGTGCTAAATTTCATCATACATTGTTCTAGTGAATGCTTCTAGGTAATGGAGTGAAAAGCCCGATGCTACACCCCTGTGAAGCTTTGAAATCCCTCTCTTTGCAGTGGATGATATTTGAACCTTTCTGCTTTTTGATTTAATAATCCAAACATAGTGTTGGTAAGGTTTCATAAATGGTACTTGGATACCTAACCTTAAGCATTTAAACATCCAATGGAACCGATGTAGAACCGTTCTTACTGTCACTTTTCATTCTCACCTTGCTCAGCAGTAGATGCATTGAGATGATTAGAAATAACAAATTAAGTAAGCTTTATATTTTCCACAAGGAATCAAAACTCTGATGTTATGACCCCCTCCACAAAAGGAATCAATTTTATTGCAAATGAATATGACCTAAAGACAGCTTCCCTTGCCAATTTATATTGCTTTAAATTATTATGTAATAGGGTCGTAGATGTTGAATTTCCTCTGGTATTGGATGAAAAAAATGACTTTTTTTCTTAGAGTATTCCTTCAGAGAGGTTTTGTTTCAGCCATTGGAACAAAACTGGTACTTCTTGTGTAGAGAAAGATGAATTTCTCTGAAATGACACTTCTCTGCTGGGAAATCTGAAATAAGGTCCTTGATGAACCTGCTCATCTTCCCACACATGTGCTCCGGTGCAAGAAAGGCTGGTGGCATTTGCAGCAATCTAGCTGTGTTTGCATGCTGCTTCTGTCGAGTTCTTTTACCATCTGTTTCTTGCAAGGAATCAGGCTGACTGGTCCTGGGGTTTTTTCCACACTTGCTAGAACGGTAAATCTTGGCACTGCAAATGCTTTTGTTGTCTGGTAGCTTTCCATTTCACATGGCTGCACCCATGACTTGCAAGGCACAGCGTGTGGGCCAGCATGGCACTTGTGACCATCAGCGTGCTGCTTTAATTATAGTAACTTTTATCTCATCTCTTGGAGTGAGGATGTTAGTGGATCATGCATGGGGTCCAGCCAACCAGCTGAACAAAACTAAGATGCTTTTACCTCATGTATTAGCATCATTTAAAATTCCTAGAAAGCATAACTTACAAGAGCCACAGTACATATGTACAGTGACTATTCTGCCTGAAGTATCTACAGAAATGGCAATGACAATGTCAGATGACTTTTTACTTACTATAACAAACGGCTTTAACAAGTGTGTTCNTTCCAACAGGCAAAAATATTCCTGTCTTCTGCTCATAGATTCTAAACAAATAAAATCAGAAAAAAGATGGGTTTTCAGAGATGTTAGGAGGAAAAACAAATTTGTGAGAGTACAAAGTCTATCTTATCACTTGATTGTTCATGGGTTTTGCCAGACCATCTGCTTGGAGAAAGATTCACCTTATTTGGGAGGTAGTTTTCAAAACTATTCATTGGAAAAAAAGACATGATTTACAAGCTGAATGTTTCAATGAGAATATTAAAAGCTCCCTATTTTCTTCCCTCAGGAAGATTTAGTAAAATTGTAGCAGGAGATGAAATGGAAATGTTTTGTGCTACCTCAGAAAGTAAGGAGCTGCTGTGCCTGAAACTCTTAGAATGAGGAGGAGTTCAAAAGGTTTTGTGCAGTCTTTCTGAAAGGATGTATCTTAAAAATATATTAAGATATACAATACATTAAAATATATTAAGATACACAATGTATTAAAACAATATTCAATACAGTGATCTCGGAGTTCTTAGGCAATAGAGTGGATCAATACGAGGCATGATGAAACCACAAGATGTGAATTCTGCTGTTTAGAGAAAAAAAGACACACTCCTCATTCCAAAGGGAGCATTCTTCCAACAAAGGTCTGACTGCAGCTTCTCTGAAGTGGATGGGATTTCAGCTACAAGATGTAGAAGCAGTTCTGAAACTCTCACTCCCATCTTCAGCCCAAGAAGAACAAAGTTCACCCTTTGCGAGGGTACAAACCAGGTGAAAGGTCTGACTGTGGACGCAGATCAAAGTGACTGATTTTTCAGTTGTTGTTATGATTATTTGCTGTTTTTTATTTAGAAAGTCACTGCAGCCTGTAGCAAGAAATAGATATTTTTTAGGCACTTCAGGAACTCAGCTTAGTGCTTCTGAATTGCCATTAACTGCAGAGGGCATCTCAGAAAATTACCTTCATAGGAGGAACTTGGGCTTTGTCATAAATGATAACTGTGCTTGAAGAGAGATTACTATAAGCAGCTTACTGCTGGCTGTGGTATGGTTAAGCAGAACACAAAAAATTCACCAAGTAAAAATAAGTTTGATACAGTAAAATGCACCTACAAATGGCTGGATTTTTGTGGGTGTGACCTCAGCTTGAAAAATAAGGGTTGTATCAACCAGGGCAGTTCGTAAAACACTGCACTCTTTTCAAGCTGTTGGATTTATGATTCTAACCTCTATTCTCCATCCAGAGAGATGGAGACACAGTAGTCAAGCATAACTTCAAAATTGACAGGTGGAAAACAAACAGACTGTGAAAATATAAGCAACTTTATGATTCCACTAGTAGGATAACAGAAATTTGGGAGATAAGAATTTGTATAGCTGACATTATCACTGTTACAGCTTAATATAACTAAAAAAAAAAAAACAACCCCACAAAATAACAAGGCAACTTTTATGGAAAAACACTTGGGAAGAAATGTATTTTAGCTACTCTAAAATCAGGCCACTTGACTGTATGAGATTCTCAAGGCAGTTGATTTTATATTCTCTCAGTGCTTGTGTCTGAGAGCAAAGTAAGTGAAGTACCTGGGCTTGTTTAGCAATAAATTGAGACTTGCTTGGTTTAGCATGAGCTAGGGTGGCAGAGAGCAGCTAAGTATTCTTGTGGGAAAATGAGGAACCTGGGCAACAGAGTCCCACATTCCTTAAGTATTAATAGCTGTTCAGAGTGAGGTTTTCCAGTAGAGAAATATGCATCCCAAAAACGCTCCCTCTCTCATCACAGACAATGCTGCGTACATTGCTGGAATTGTATCATGCTTAGTAATGTTATTTTTGTTCTCTCTCTTAAGTTACTTATTTGTGCAGTCCATGCAAACCTATCAAAAGTTAACAACAAATGTTAAAAATTTAATTATAAATTTTAAAATGAAAAAATAATTTTAAATTTAAATTTTAAAAAAGAGAAATCTATATGCTGTGTTTGAATTTTGCCCATCTATTTCTACAAGGAATTGAAATACTGCAGAAGAAATATTTCAGTTCTTTTATGATAGCTCTATCTCACTTCTGCAAGAGCACAGTTCCCCCTTTTCTCTTTTAAGGTGAGGCTTCAATGACTTTTTGTCAAGGTTTTCCATTTTGTTTTACTTTGGTTGGCTAGTTGTGTTGTTTTGGGACAATATCTTTGAAAACTTTGAAGCACTGTCTCCCCCAGCAAACTCC